>ML682028.1:16376155-16578052 GCA_007922195.1 Podocnemis expansa | reverse complement strand
GCCCTGGGTCGCCTCGCCGACCAGCTGCTGGCTGCCATTCGGGAGCTCACCCAGCGGCTGCCACCACCACAGCCCGCAGGGGGCGCACCACCCTGACCTCCGCAGAGGCGATGCCGGCTGGATGGCGGCCGTGGGCTGAGCCAGGATGCGCCACCCCCCCCGAACCCCCTTTGGGCCCTGCCTGACCTCCCCCCTTCCCCCTGGACTTTCACAACCCCTCCCCTCCCAAGTTGCTGCCCCTCCCTGACACCCCCAGAACCCCCTTTTTTGTCCACTGGGACACTTTTTTGTCCACTGGGATGGCACACCTCATCAGGGTGTCCCTGCGGTGCGGGTACGGGGCGAGCTCCGTGACCAGGGCAGTGAAGCTGGCCCTGGTCATGCGGAGGTTGCGCCACCAGTCCTCGTCGCCCGCTCCGACCAGTCTGGGCTGGTTTCCCGAACCCAGAGCTGGCGGGGCACAGGGGAGGGCAGGGGCATGAGGTCTGCCCTGAGTATAAGGTGGATGAGGGCCTGGTGTGGGGGCTGGGCACCCTCTGTATCCACGAACAGGGTGTCCCGCATGTGCAGGACACTCTGCGGGTGGGCAGGGGGTCCCTGGGTGGCACGGTGCCGTCTGGGCTGCCGGGCACCGTCCATGGCTTGCAGCGCGTTGCTAGCCTGGGTGGACAGGGAAGTGAGGTCGGGGCCGGCTTTTATGGAATTGGCTAGCAACATGGCCGCCGACATGGCCTAGTGCGGGGGCCATGTTGCCACACCTCCCATGGTGCCCTGCCCCTGGGGCGAAATAGCATGCCCACTTTGTGAACATGCTATTTCGATTCCTGCTTTTTTTCTTATTTCGAAATAACATTTTGTTAATTCGAAATAAGTTGTTTCGACATAAGCGTTATTTCGATATAAGGTTGTTTCGAAACAACCGTATCAAAATAACCGGCTGTGTGGGAACACAGCCAATGAGATGTGTGCCAGCTGCCCCATGGAGACTGTGAAGTGAAGGTCAAAATACAAGGGGACTGTGCTGTCAGTGAAAGGCTGCTATAATACATTGAGACAGGAAAATGACTGAAGGGACTAGGATACACTGCAACTGCAAATCAGTAATTCACTCTGCTTGAAAGAGAAGGAAGGGTTACGCTGCAATGTCAGTAGGGAATTACTGTCAAAACACTACTGTCATTGGGACAGGTCCAAGCCATGTTTGACAACAGCAGAAAATTTCATAATTAGTCTGGCAGCTTAATGTTGGTGCCGTGATGTTCTTCTGAAGGGATTTATTCACTGGTCACCCAGCCTCCATGCACTGGAGAGGAGCATCATGGCCTAGACCACAGGTCTCAAATGCAAATCACCACAAGAGCTGCATGCAGACTAGTTCAGGGCCACATAGTCTGAGGGACGCACCACTGAAACATTTTCATACAAAGATATTGCAAATATTAGTGTCATTGTGGGCCTCGGGAAATAGGTTTAGGGGCTGCGTTTCTTCAGTGCATCCAAAGAACAAGAACATCATTTCATTTAAGAAAATATTGATATTATTATTATTGCTTCCATATAAAATTAAAAACAGCATGATTTGGAGAGATTAAAGATTGACTTCAATGGATAAAAGCAAAAAAAAATCATGAGGAAATCATTAACAGAAGAAAGCACAACATGGGAAAATTAGAACACAAACATTCTTTATTTTTCTGCTTTTAAAACAAAAAGATGAGAAAATATAATTCTCCCCAAGAGCCACCACCTCACCTTCCCATACAACCACACACTCCGTAATAGTCTTTATAATTCAGCCATCTTGGCCATGCATGAAACAGTCAGAGAAGAGTAATTATGGCAGCAATTATTTAATCTGGTAAAGTCACCAGTGGTCATATGCTGTGGGACCAAAGGATACGTCTACACTGCAGTTAAACACCTGCTGCTGATCTGTGTGTTATTGCTCTGGCTCACAGATTTCAGGCTTGGGGCTATAAAACTGAAGAGTAATGAAAACAGAAGTGTGGTCTTTCAGAGGACGGCAGGATTGGGTGCTAGAAGAAACACATGATGTTGGTTTAGCATGTTTATAAAATCATTGTTGATGAGCTGTAGATCGAATATAGTTGAAGTCATTTTTAAGAAACTACAGATCACAGAAGGATGACCTGTTTATCTCATACCCTTATTTTTTAGCAGACGGCAGCTTTCAAAATATATTTTACCAACAACTAAGAAGTCGTATACAATGTTGAGGTTCCACAACTTCTAGATGCCAAGAGTCGGTTGATTTACTCAGCTAGTGAAAAACAGATGTATTTTAGTGTTTTCCTGGAATCTCTGTATTATTTCATAAATCCATAAATAGATTCTGTCTACATTATCCAGATTGACTAAATACTTCACAAACAATCCAGACCGATTTTCTTTCTGGAGTATGTTCTCTTACAAAATTTTAAATAAACATAGGGGAGTGATTAAAGAGGCTTCACCATCCCCCCAATACGGTGGATAGATTATTGTAAACACCCCTATATTTTCCCTGCTATCGCTTTTCAAACAGGTTTCTTTCTCTGTATCTGTTGTTCATGACTGCTATTCCCCCCAGACTACTGAATGTGGTAAATAAAAGTGCTTGTTCACTGAGTGACAAGTCTGTGTATATCCAATGCTCCTAATCTCACAGCTGATTGCAGCAAACTATAATCTCTAGTAAACATTGTTCATCTCCGTGGTCCACAGAGATTTATGGGAGCATTTTTAGGCTAATTAAATGGGTGGTAACTGTGGCTGCTGGCAGTGCCACTCACATGGAAAAAGTGTGTTTTCCTTATATGTGTCCTATAGCCTGATGTTTTGCACACAGATCCCCCAATGGCATGATTTCCCATTTCAGGCAACATACACCATTGAAGGAGACATACTGAATGCCAAAGAAACCTGCTTATGATTTATTCCACTGAGTAGTAAGTTCATGGTGTTCTGCCCCTGGACATGCTCGTTCAATCTGGTTTTATGGTGGGGACCTGTTAAATCGATTTAAGTTAAATCGATTTAATGATTGTTACATTGATTTAACTTAAATTGATTTCTGTTAAATTGATTTTATTGCTTGTGTGTGGACATAGCCAGCATGGGTAGGGCAAAGGGGAACAACAAACGCACGCTTGTGTTAGCAGACATGTATGTAAATTATACCCATCTTCCTCCGCCAGTGTGACAATGTCCCTGAAGAAGATTCTGACAGGCAGCCTGACACAGATATGTCTTCAGGGCCGAATCTGGAAATACAGTACACTCTATTTTAAAAGAATGTCATACTAATCTTGAAGGATCAGAGCCTGATAAATCGCATGAGAGTTTTGTCACCATATGTGGACCCAATGTCACAGTCATTCCCCTTGCTAACACAGGGATTAGGACCTATTTATATATCACAGCTGCTTAATAGAAAAGTTAATGGAGAAATCCCGAACCTATGGAGGTTAAATGGGAGATCTGTCATTGATTAGTCCTTATGACTAATAATTTAGGAAGCAGGACAGACAAGAATGCAATAAAGGAAAAGACCCATTTTCATTCTCCATAGTCCTCTTTAAGAAATAGCATTTTTCCATCAGCACCACTCTATTTTACTCTGAACAAAACATCCTCCAATATTCTCAGGTCAATTCTCTAAGTCAAAAATGACCAGCTGCAGCCTCCAGCTGTTGAAGCTGTTCACATTTTTAAGACTTCTCTGACCACTGCCTCTTCCCCAAAGGTAATAAAAGAAGATGCTGTCTTGCGCCCAGCTTAAATGCAAATTTATGAGCACCCGCAGTGCTTTGGAAAAAGTCTGTTGGTCCAGTTTGCTTAAGCCCTGACATGAATACTTCTGTGCATTTAGTTCCAGGAAAAAGTGTTTTCCTTGATTTGTCAAAGCTTTTGGTCATTTCAGTGAGATGTTCCTAGAGGATTCAGCTCAAATATATTGTGGTAATTGGAGCAGTTTATCTATTGGCAGCTCTGCTTATTTCATGTTAGCCTTTTAAAATCATCCTTTCCCATCCATCCAGCAGAATCACAACCCTGCTGTGATGTTGTAAATCAGACATGTGTTGCAAAAAAGAAATGGCTACAGTTTGTTCTACTCTATACCTCTACTGCATATGAGAGCAAGGGAGACTACATTGTGTCATGGTATAAAGGCTTTACTTGCAAGAATTTGAGGTGGCCACAGCATCAAGAAGCATCAATGCCACAGGTGACATGCAAATTATCTTTCCCAGTTCCCCTTAATTCCACCCCCAAATTTTTTCCCACAGCACTACCTTAAATTTTCAACCAAAAATGTCATTTTGGACCATAAACCCAAATTTGTTTATTTAGAAAATGTGGAAATGAAATATTTCTACACTTTTTGAAATGTTAAAGGAAAAATACTATTTATGTTGGAAGATTGGTTGCAACTGACTGTTCTGTCACATTTCAGTTTGAAAAATCAGTGTACTTCAATGAACAAACAGCTTGCCTACACTGAGAAGCAATGCACACTACCGGGGTGTGGTTTCTAGAGCACACTAACAGATTGTGCATTAATTAGTCCCACAAACCCTGCTGGTGCTCACTAAAGAGATGCTGTGGAGATAATCAGTTTCAGGAAACAATTAGGATAAAACCTTGCACCAATGATGAGCAGCGGGAGATGAATACTTCATGGAAACGCTCAGAACTTCAGGAAACTTTCCACGGCCGTGTGAAAGAATCTGACCTCCGTCCTCCTCTTGATATTGGCAGAGAAATCTCCAAAGAATAGTGCCTTTAGTCAAACAAACAACCAAAGTCAATCTCTAGAAGGGCTCTTAATCTCAAACTTCCTTTCTAATGCCATTTGTGTTAAAAACAGAATATGGGTTTGTTGTTCTAAGGTCCTTTGAAGCAATAATGCATAGTGGGTCCTACAGGCAAAAGCTGCTTAAACAAGCAGGGTTTGCCCCAGGCCCACAGCTTCGCATAAAAAAAAAACAACCAATGAAACGGTGAAGTAGGGAAAAGACTTATTATTATTTACATTACCATAGTTCTTGCCAGCCTCAACAAAGTTCAGTATACTGGTGTGCTAGCTCCGTACAGGCACATAACAGGAGACAGCCCCTACCTCAGAGAGCCACACTGATGAAAGGTGGAGGGGGAAAGAGCAGGATGAAATAAATTGTCCCGGGTGACCCCCTGGGAGAGCTGGGACTAGAACCCAGACATCCCAGTCTAGTTATCTGTTATTAGTGGTTCCTGCCAGGCCCTGATCCTTCATTTTAAAAGGAGCCTGAACACGAATCTTAAAGTTTGCGATTTCTCACTATAATGGGTCTAACCCAAATCCAGCACCTGAACACCACCAATGAATTCCAGTTTCAGATCAAAATCCACATAATTAATAGTATGTTGATGACAAGCACTTGTTGAAAATGACACATTTACTTCTCATGAGACAGAGCACTGAACATTAGCAGAGTAGAACACCATGCCCTTAAAAACAATTAATGTGGGTAATAATTCCATAGACCTACTAAGAAACATGGAACAAATAGCCAGGAGCAGTATTAGTGGGAGAGCTCAGATTTTGCCTTTTTACAACATGGTTCACGTAGTTCAGTTAAAATTCCTTCCACCATGAATCTGACATGTTTCCAGCTGGTGCCAGGTGATCTGACTGCTGTAAGAGTAATTGCAAAAATGGAGATTAGGTATTAATCCAACATGAGAAAAACACCACAGGGGATACAAAGACATTTCTTCAAATTATACTGTCTGGTGTGGAGTGTGACTTATACTGACTCATTTCACCCCCGTGGAATCATGGAAGATTAGGGTTGGAAGGGACATGAGCAGCCAACCCTATAGGTGACCGCCTACGGTGCCAGGTTTCAAGGGGTGCCGAATTAGATGGAATTGAATTTTTGTCTCTATTTAAAAATATATACTAATATATTATCTCTTATAACATGCTGGAGTGGGGTGCCAGTGCTAAAAATCATAGTTTGCCTAGGGAACCAAAAACCCTTGGGCTGACCTTTGGCCTCAGTTGGTCATCTAGCCTAGCCCTCTGCTCAAACCTGGAAGACAGTTTTGCTCCCAAAGTTGTCCATACATGGGCTTGATATTCCCACAAGTAAGGCACATAAGAGCGGTCTTTCCTCTCGCTCTCTTTCCTCACCATACCCCTGTAGCTAAGGACTAAATTATTTTGGAAGCGTAACTAGAAATAATTCCTACCTTATTTTGAAATAGCGAGTCTTCTCTAGACTCCAATTTCAAAATAATAAATGCAAAATAATGCTATTTTGTAATAATTATTTTGAAATAAATTCAAAATAGTTATTTCAAAATCACTATTTCAAAATATCTTTGGCTGTTTAGACATAGTGAAATTCTGCAGTATCATAAGACATTGAGGCTAAAACTCCTAAGAGCCTGCCTGGATAGAGAGCTAGTGCATGGCAAGCCGAAGTGTAAATCTTCAGAGCCCTAGCATGTTTGCGCAAACTGGCCATATGGGGCCTTCTACCACTAAAAATGCCCCAGTGCACACCAAACTACTTCTAAGGACCTTTAAGTAGATGGTAATAGGATCTACAGCATATTGTAGATTTATACCCCTGTTTGTCACACAACAACTCTTCACAAAGACAAGCCTTTAGAAATTCAATAAAGATGTATCAACATCTCATGTACTATGCAAGAGGACACTGAAATAAACACAGGTCATCAGCTATTAAAATAATCAGAACATACTGTATCAAAATGCTCTGTTTAGAGAAAACTGAGCAATGGGGAATTACAGGCCTGACTGATCTCATGCCAATCTTACACCACCGTAACTCTATATACTTCAAGGGAGTTTTTCCCCCATTTACTCCAGTGCACATGAAAGACGAAAGTCAGGCCCAATAGCTATGGATGCTTTGAAGTCAGCAATTAGAATATTCAATTTAAATATTGCTCAGTTTTTGTTCAATTTTATTCTAAGAAAAATACTTAAACGTTAATTAAGTCTGTCGTTTAACAGCATCAATTGAAAAACAGCCAGAGAGCCCCATGTCCTCCAGGGACAGTCTGCTTTAAAAGGCCCTCAATGTGTAAGAAATATTTAAGAGCGATTGAAGTACAGATTGGGGGTCAGACAAAAGAATCTCATTAGCATTTAAGCATAGCATGCCAGGCATCAATTGCAAATCATGCAGACAGCTGGCTTTGAATTTTCACTTGATGGAATAGTGTGATTTATTAATCCTGTGATACTGTAGGAAACTGGACTTCTACTTCCCCTTTCACACGCTTTCTCTATCAAAAAAACAAAACAAAACAAAAACAAAAAAAACACACAAGGAGTTGGATGCTTCGAAGATGGGTGAACTTCCATTCTGTAAGCATATTACGAAGTGGGATTTTCTCCCACAAAAGCCAATGCGAAAAATAAATCTGTTACTGTTGAAGTGCCACACAACTCCTTGGGTTGTTTTTTTTTCTTTTTGCTGGACTAGACTAACACGGCTATCTGTTTGGAAATTTCTCTGTCAATTCTACCTACACACTGCTTATATTTTCCATGAAATAAAATTCTAAACTTAATACTCAACCACTTCATCTGTGAGCTGTTTCCTGTAGTCTTCATGTTACTCTTGGTCAAAAATGACTCAGAGGTAAATGTAGACAGCAAAACCAAGACTGTTGCAGTGAGAGTGCTTCAGTGAAACTGTGTCTCAGGCTAAAAATTGCAGTCTTGCTTAGTGTAACCAGAGCCTGCTTTTATAGGAATAGTCCCAGTACTCAGAGGTCACCCTAATGTAGGCATTCAAGCTTGGGCTAGAACCCATGACCCAAAAAGATGGAGGGTATCAGAGGATCCCATCCACATCAGTGGCTCTTAACCACTATGTGAAGACACATTACTGCATCACCACACAGAGGCAAGTGTGTTGCTAAGAGCTGGGGAGATGGCTGGATCTGACCTGGTGAAGTGGGAGTGGGCTGGCACATTCTGTAGAGTTGTGATATGCCACCAAGCATGTTGTGACCCACAAAAGGTTGAAAACCACTGACCTACGTTGTTATTTTTTATCCCCTCGTGGCTGTGAGACTTGTCATGTGGTGTGCAAGAATGCAGAGGGAAGGTGAGTTCACTCTGTGCACACTGACACCAAATCTTGATTTAAGTGGAGTTATTTCAGTTGCACATTTGAGCAACTAGTATCGAAACTGGGGGCTTATGGTATAACAGGCAAAGCAATCATTAATTTTATGCAGTGAAGATGACATTCTGGTATTTACGAAACCACATACTTCTGACACAGCAAATTTTAATCTCAGACAGCAATTTACTCTAGTCCCTGGTTACAAAATAAATAAATCACAGGCAAAAGAAATAATGATGATAGACTGTCAGGAAAAGTCATTCCTAGGAATTAAAACCACAAGTCTTCCGAATGAAATAAAGGGCCATAAATTATGTACCAAGTGCACAAATTAAGAGATACAGTTAATATGCTGGTAGGTACCAGAGAAGAAGTAGGTGTAATAGGATGTAAAGTGAACAGATCCACTGAAATCAGGTCTCTTGACATCAATGTGGTAATTCTGGATCTACCCCAGTTTGAACAGAATTTAGCCCAGAAAAATTTATGAGAGCCTAATAGAATTCTGCCCAGTGTAATATGCACAATCAAGGCACAAAAAGATATAAATTACACTGTATCAGACTCACTTCTTGCTCTGGACAAATGGCAAAGGAGGGGAACAACTCAGAATCAACCAGAAAAATAAGTCAAGACCAGAGATGTTTCCAAGTCTTTCTGGATGGTATGTGCTCTATCTTGCACCTCCTGGCCCCCTTCATTTCTTTTTTTTTCCACCTAGGAACAGATGATGACCTCTCATGGTTCCTTCCAGTGCTATGATTCTATGTTTGTATCATCTGATTAAAAAACTGACTTGTCTCAAGATTTTGATATAGGAAGAGATAACCTGGAGCATGTTGGAAAAGAAGAAATGGAAAACATGAAACAGATGCTTTCTTTAATTGCTCATTATAGATGCACCTCACTGACTAATCCACCTGCTATCTTCTCATGGGGATAACTCCTCACCCTTGGTGCAGGCCAGCTGATTTATTCTTTTCATTGCTTATTTTTATCCATCTGTAACTTGGCTAATAATACAGTGAAGTGTTAGCTAAGTGCAAATGTCTTTAGATACCTTTCTTCACCTCCAGGCAAAGCTATTTCAAGATCCTTCTCTTGGTTTCTTCATGAAGCTCTTCAAGGCAGAGCATTTAGCTTTTCAGAGATATATTTATTTTATGGATACATTGATGCTGAGGAGCCAGAAGAGACATAGGAGATATTTGAAATGGACATTACTTTCAAAGACGCTTGGCTCGTTCATTAGACAAGAAAAGGAGGCACTTATCTGCCTAGATAAATATTTGCGGCCAGCATCTTCTATAGAACCTAAAGTTTTAGTTGTCCCCACCTATTATGAGACGAAGGTTGTTTGGGGACCTCATTTGAAACAGTGCTGGCATGTTTCATTGGTGAATATTGCACTCTTCAGGTCAATCTGTAATGACTCTATCTACTAAACTGAGTCTGAGTTTCATCACAAGCACTGACCAGGCAGTCACAGTAAACATGCATATAGTACAAAGCACATTTGTCCAATCAAACATTTATATTATTAGCTTTAAGAAGCATTCTTTTAACTGTGTCTGATTTCTCATTTGTAAAATGTTTTCCTCATTAAAAGGTCCTAGAACACAACTTGGCTATTACTTATGCATCTGGCTCCATATGTTTCAGTTCCAACACATGATATTTGTCTGCTAGGAGAAAAGCGTCTGTCATTCATTCAATCTGGTTGTGTCTACATACTTTCACATCTCTTTATAGCTCTGTTTAGTACCACAGCCCACATTAACTGCCATGCATATGTTATTCCCACCTCACCACAGCTAGAGACTGCATCTTCTGCTTAACAGAACCTGATGTTCAGTCTAGTGGCCTGCAGGGAAAATGTTTGGAATAAGTGAAATGTCCTGAGCTGTGGTCAAACATTGCAGTTGATGGATCTGGCTAGAAAAAGCCACCAAAAATACAGGCTTTGTTATGGCCCCATTTCATGCTGCCTTCATCCTTTCCTCAGTTAAAAAAGAAACCACCTATTTCAATTCTGCAGGCATTAGCCAAAGTCATCTGGGGATGATTTAGGCCTATATTGTAATGTCAGTGTCTTTGGATTTAGTATTGATTTTATTGCTGGAACCTTCGTTAGGACTCTTTAGCTTGGCAAGGTGCTGCAAAGTAGTTACCCTGGTCATAATATTTTGTTAACCAACCCATTGTAAATCTATTGCAAATGTGAAACGGCCATAACCTGCCAATACTGCAGTTCTACTCACATTCTTTCACTGCTTGATGCTCAGCAGTAGAGAATAACAAACATCAGGACTTTCTACAAAAGCCATTGAGTAAACAAGTTTAAATAAGACCTGCTTGAAACTTTAGTCTCAAAGAGGAAAGTCCAAGGCAAAAAAATTGCAGGATGCCATTTAAAATGGAGGGAGAGGAGGGTATGTGTAAATAACAATGTGTGTCATGCTATGTGAATGGAGATCACGGCAGACTTTGCTCTGCAGAAGTGTTAGAAGACATCTAAACACAAAGGAAAGGAGATAAATAGACAGGGCACTTCAAAGTATCTTCAGTTCACTCTGAGATGAAGGATTCACAGAGAGGAGAATGAACATCAGTCACATTTATTTATCCAGTCTCCAGTTACAACAACCCCTGCTTGACCACTGCCACCCATAATCTTGCCTCCCTCCAACCTGCTCAAGCAGAGAAGCAAACTAAAGTTAACACAACTTTGTAATTTCATCTGGACCACATCAACTTCTGCTTAGTTCACACACACGGCCAGGGAGCTATGAGGCCGGTGCCTAGCTATGCACATCACAAATCATATGTGCCTTTCATCGAAGTGCTTTCAAAGGTGCTAATTTGTTATGCTTGTGAGGCTAATAAATGCAATATTCATTTTACAGTTGTGGAATGGCAAATATGATTTGCCTGTGATGTGACAAGCCATTGACAGAATCCAGTACCAGACACTTCTTGTAGCTATTAGGCTCTACTCCATTCATAACAGAACAAAATTTGCTATAGTGCATACACATGACAGATAAAAGAATACAAGATGCATCTAGTTTTATTGAACTTGCATAGCTTGCAAACCTCTTGTTCTGGCAAAAGCTTTACCTTCAAGTTTATAAACTGTTTGTTAGCACTCCAACTTATCCCAAAGTTTCCTAGAATAAATGGTTTAAAAACAAAAAACCTTTCTAAAAAAGATGTGACTCTTAATAGTCAGCTGGAATAAATTACTCCTCTCCAAACAACATTGTTGATATTGAAACTGTGGCAACATTATCCTTCTCTAATGTGGTTCAGCAGTGACTCCACGCTTAATAAAACTAATCAGTGCCAAAGTAGCTATTCTGCAAGACAAGACCCCCAAAACCTGGATTGTCTTGGCAAGAGTCGCCACAGTGAAATCCTAAGCTTCATACTCTGGTGAAACCACTTATTATCCCCAGGAATGGAGTCCGGACAGAGGCGGGGGGGCGCTCTGTTCCTGCCTGCAGAGTATTAAAAAATTCAATGTTTATTTTCTGAGTACTGGGTCATCTATGCAATATTCAGCTAGGAGGGCTGTATTCTACTAAGAAGTACTAACAGAGTGAAAGCAACAAGTGATTGAAACACTCAAAAGGAATCTGATTTGTCAGAAAGCAGAGCATTCATCCTGAGGAATCAAATCTTTCAGGGTGTCTCAAATTGGGTCTCTAGAATAAAATCACTAGTCACTTTTGAACATCTTGGCAAAAGTATCTATATTAATCAAGCTTTTACTCCTAAGTCTAAGAGCTGTTTTTAATTTTCTTCAGACCTTCTGCCAAAGCCCCAGTGGTTCCACCCAAATCTACTGGTATCCCAAAAGCCTAAATGTTTGTTGCCACTCAATCTACCCTAGTTTGAGTGACAAGGGAATGAGAGCAACCACACTGCAAAACAAAGTCTAGCTATAGATGCTGGTCTGTGCCAGCTGATGGGGCTCAGGCTAAGGGGCTGTTTCGTTGCAGTATAGCTGTTTGGGTTCAGGCTGCAACCCTCTCACCTAGCAGGGGCTCAGACCCTCGACTTCAGTCTGAGCCTGAACATCTACACCATAATTAAACGGCCCCTTTGCTTGAGCCCCGTGAGTCCGAGTCACCTGTACAGGCCAGTCACCTGTTTTTAACTTCAGCATAAACATACCCAGAGTGAGCCATTAGCAGTACATGGTTGATAAGTTTCTACAACTTGTTGCATCCTCACAGAATTATTACCTCTAGCATCGGCAACACATGAATTTCACCTCTGGCAGGCCAGCTAACACAAGCTGAAAACACAACTTCACCTAAGTGAGAGATTTGTGCATGGATGGCGTAGGGTGAGGGGCAAGACATGAGTTATAGCTCAAATTAGCAACTCACTGAAGACAAGCCTTGGTCCTCTTCCATAACTTTCCATGAAATAAGTTTGCATCCAAGTCCCTGCAGATTTTTCTTAACCATGCTGTATTTTCCAACTATATTAAACTTCAACAACTGTTGGGAATACTTAACAGAATTAGACAGCAAAACTCTTTAAGTCCTGTCTGCATTGGAGGGTCCTACCATTGTAACTAGCAATGGAGATGAGTTGAGTTGGAAGAAAATGGTCTTAGAGTAGGTACCGCTGTAGGATGATAGCATGGCCCTGATCTGCATGTAAAAATTACACCACAGTCAATAGGAATTCCACATGGGAACCACTTACAGGGTTTCCTCTCTATCAGAATATTCTGTTAATAACATCAGTGTTGTGACTCATGGTAAGTAAATCATGCTTGCAGCAGACCCCAAATTATACACATGATTTCAAAGACAAAGATCAGGGGCAAGTTTTGGTGCTGTTTAGAGCGAGCATCTGAGCAATGATTCTCAAACTTTTGAGGGTTGTGACATGTTTGGTGCTGTAATGGGACCCTACATGGCACTTTCCTCCTGCCATCTGGGAGGTAAGAAGAGAGAAGTTACAAAAAGCTTTTCAATCCTGCTGCCCTTTAAACAACTGTGATTTATTACAGGAGACCCATGGAAAATGGCAGGGCACTACTTTCTATAAATGAGAGGTAACCATTTCACCCTCACCCCCCCCATATCCATTTTAAAGAGACCTTGAGGGACGTGCCACAATCTTTTTCACACAAGTCAGCATAGCTTTTGTATTCTTCAATATTTTGACTCTACTTTAAATACTGCAAAGTGCCTGTTTGTGAGGATGAAATGATCCATCAAGGGGCAAAATGTACAGATTAAGGGGAACATTAAGGTCCTGCTAGCTTCAGGGTTTTATTGGTGTTGCTTCTCTTTTCTTCCTGACAGCTCATTGCTGAACTGTGAGATCATTAAATACTGTCATTTCTATAGCACTTATCATCACAGAATGGACCTGGTTACAGATTTCAGTGAATAAAGACACTCTTAACTGTTGCATGGCAGGAAAGAATCAGCATTTCCCTTTTAAAGCTGGAGATGTTTGAGCTGGAGAAAGGTTAGAGCCAAACGTCTTCAACACCTATTACATTTGGGTGCCCACTTGAGACATCTACAGGGTCATGAATTTTATAGGCACTGAGAACTTGGGCCCTGAACCTCCAAGTTATTTAGCGACTAGATCTGCCAAAAGCCACTTAAGTCATTTTGAGGGGTAAGACTTGATCATACCATTCTCCTCAGCATTTCCTATGGGATCATTTAAGTGGCTCCCATTCCCAATCATGTTGTTTATGAAGTCCATTCTTTAGCACCTAACTTCCACCCATGCATTGTGTAGGGAGCCTGGATGCCTAACGTAGGACTCTTGATTCTCAAAAGGTAGGCACTGACTTCTTGTAAGAGACACCCAGAGTATCCTCTCATGTGGAAAATTCACCAGTCCAGGAAGATCTTGGGTCAGATTGGTATATGTAATATGTGCCCCTGATCATGTGAGGTGTTGAGCATCTCAGCGTCCATGGAACAGGTCATTGTGAATTATCCTCCCGGCTGAGAATGGAATGTTTGCTATGAAAGGGCATTTTCCTGATTACTCTTCTATTCCTTTGCATTTTTGCTAGCTTTGCTTTCTTTTGTTTCTCTTCTGCATTTTCTCATTTACAATAGTTCTTAAGAAAACACACTGGAGTATTATGAACCTATTTCACCCTACTGAGATAAGGCATAATTAACTGCACACAGTGGATGAGTCATGGAAGGGTTGCATGGGATGGTCAACTGGACAGTATGAATGTGTCTCCTGGACCCCTGACAGATTTCTTTTTTAAAAACGATCCTTACAGAGTTCATTCCCTCCCAGTCCCTCATCCAAAGAAAGCTAACTTATCTTAACTATTTATATTGCTCTAAAGAAACACTGGGAAGAAAACACATTGGTTTGTCATTATTATAGTATATGGATTACTGGTAGTTCTGCAATTACGAGAAAGAATACTATGCAAGTGAATGGTAGATGGAGTGCTGCCACATATTGATCAGTTGAGGAATGTTTCAAGAGAGGTAGTTACTAACTTTCATTTGCATCCAATTAGACTCCCTATGGGCTAGAGCTGCAACAAGTGGACTTAGGTTTGACTTTGCAATGGCTAACTTTAGGCACCCTGCCGCTCAATGAAATCAACAGCCCTGAGTTAAGTGGGTAGGCTCCATGGCTTATACAATGCACAAAAAAGTTGGGTGCCTAAGAGTATGATTCACAAAAAGCCAACAAGCTGACCCAGAAGCTGTTCCTTTTGATTCACAGCTGTGAACCTTTTCTTGGCTTTAAGCACTTAGACAGCCAGACCAGCTGTTTCTCACACCAAACACAGGAAGTGACTTGGTGATTCCAAGAAATTCAGTGTTTAGGGTGCTTGCTCAAGAAAGGGGAGACTTGAGTTCAAATCCCCACTCTGCCTGACTTGGAGAAGGGACTTTGTATGAAATGCTTCAATATTAGTTGAAGCAGGGATTAGAAGCCAGCTGTCACAGGTAAACATGCCAACACATTACTGAAGTAGTTATGCAAAATAAAACAGCTTCCACAAGATAAATTACAACAGAGTAGCCTAATAGTTTGGCCATTCACCTAGAAAATAGAAAAGTAAGGTTCAAGTCCCTGCTCAAAATCAAGGAGCATTTCAGAAGAATGCCTGGTAGGTTGCTCCCCACAGGCGAGATAGGGCCTGCATCCTTTGTGAATGTTGCAGGTGTTCAGCACCATCACACTTATGGGTGTGCATAAAGCCACCTCAGAGGACATTTAGGTGCCTTCGGGACTTTATGGGCAGGACTTTAGATGCAAACAGGATTAGTGGCAGCTGGGCAGGGGTTTCGAGGATCTGAATTTTGAAAATGGATCTCTAAAACAGTGAATAGGAACTTAAATTCCTTGAAAATCTAGCCCTTAACCTACCTGTACCTCAATGCCCTGTTTGTAAAATGGAGATAATTCCCTGCCCCCCCCCCTCTATATATATATAAATATGTATATAACACTGAGGCAGTTAGATACTACAGGGCCCTTAGAAGTAGAATTGATCAGTTGCATCCCAGGAAAAGTTTCCTAAAAACATGTTTTTCAGAGGGGGGGAAAAAAAAAAAAAAAGGGATTTAGATATGAGCCAGGCCTAAGCTGTAATGTGTTTTTTGACATGTATTCCCAGAAGAAGGTATTATTGTGATTTTATGCAAGTTTAAGAAATGTATTCTGGTCATTTCCCACAACTAAAAGAAAGAAAATAATGGATTTGGGCAAGGCTTGGCAAATCCCCTGAATTAAGTCCTACTTGCGTCGAACATACGCATGTGTCTCTGAAAGCTTCCAAGGAGCATGTTAATAGCATGTGTTAGTGCTATCTAATGCGACTCCAGAAAATCCACTTGAAAGAGCACTGAGTCCATTACCATAAATTTACTGGGGAGTGCTTTAAGATCTCAAAGGCAAGTGTCTTTTTGTGAAAGATATATCAGAGCTCCAGTTTCATAAAAAACAGAGACTAATTCCAAAAACATAGGATAAATATTTTTTATCCCAATTTTGGCTGGAGGTTGTTCAGGTTTCCCTCACTTTGCAACCTAGCAAGCATTAAGAAGCTTTCTGGTGTACTTCTCCTCTCAGGAAAAGAAATGAGGGATGACGCACTCCTTTTACAGCATGTCCTGTGCCTGTCCAACCAATGCAGGGTCTTGCAGAGAGGCTATTGATTGAGTTATTGTTTGTGTTTCTCATAATTAGAACCTCACCCATGGTGCAGCAAAATGATAAAAACCTGTGTCAAACATGAATGGATGTAGGTGAACACGCACCAGACAGAAAGATAATGAGCTTCCTCTACCCCCTAATGTTTGAGTTCTTAGGCTCCATTGAATATGAGAAAACACAGTGTGAGCGCTTCCTGGACGGCACAAAACAAAAGACTAAAAAAAGAGACAATGAGTCTTCATGATAAATTACTCTTAATTCTGCTGTGTTTATGAAAATGCCCTGCATTCAAGGGGACTGATTTTCCATAGATGCACAGAGTCTTCCATTGGTATATCTCTGTGATGAAAACAAAAGTCAGGTTCTACGACACAGAGGAGAGTTCATGTTCTCCAAAGAGGCATTAGCTCTTGACTGACCTGATTTAGAAGGTGATATTTCCTCTAAATTTGGACAAGTTCCAAAGGGACAGCTGGGTTAGTCTAGTTCAGCAAAACAAATAAAGAGCCTATGACACTTCCTTTCCTGGAAAATATAGCTGAAGATGCCAAACCAAGAGGGTAAGGACCCAAAAACCCTTAGTCACTTTGGTGGGCACAAACTCAGGCAAGCAGGCCAATTCACTTTAGTAGACCCCTTCACATGAGCTCATGCTCATCAACATCAGTAAAGTCTCCATAAACGGTCCCTTAAGCTTTAAAAGTCCCTTTTAAAAACATTGGTGTCATCTTTCTTCCTGTTCAAGATGATCACCCCCAAGTGGGATCTGGAACTAGTGACTAGCAGGCAACTGAATGAATTACAGCACTGTGGGACCCAAAAAAGATTAAACTTGCACTTAACTTACATTTCCTTAATGTTGCTGTAAGGATAAAGCCCAATATTGTAAATAAAATAAAAAAGGAATTAAATATGGGGGCATTTTCTTGTTTTATTTTTAGTTTCTGCTTTATGGGCAAGAAGCTACTGGCAAGTCTGTCACAAACATCTTACATAATGGTGCATTTGTATTCCATTACAACAGAATTTAACAGGAAAGATCATATCAACCAACAGTCAAATAGTATGAAAATTTGTTTTAATCCTTAATGCTTTGCAGCTAACTATAGGTCAACTGTAGCACATAGCGAGAGGGTGATTGGGGGGAAGGCAGCTCATTCAAATTTAAGGCAAAATGTTACTCCATACTGACTCAGGAATATTGCTCAGACAAGTCAGGATTCAGTTCAACAGAACAGTTGATGGGATATAAGCTTTTGCCTTTAAGAATAATATTCTTTCAGGGAGAAATTTGCCTTCAGTGGCAGTGAAACTATTCGTGCAAATGCATATCTCAAGAGGAGAGTTGGGTGTACAAATGCCCAACTGCAAACGCTGTTAGCCCAGTTCCACATGCAAATATGGGGCTTACACACCTGCCTGTGGCAACACTCAGATGGCATGTTTGATCTAGGTACTTTTTGAAATGTATTTTTCCTTTTCATGCATACATGGCCACCTTGTATAAATAAGATTTCAGACAAAGAAACAGAGGTAAACCCCAATCTTAAGAACTCAGGGATGTTCCAACCATTGTAAAAACAGGAGGTTGGATAACCAGGAGTGTAACTGATATTACAAGTCCATGAACTGCTTGAGTTGTGAAGAAGCAAAAATGACAAAGGAAATCAGCAGAAGCTCCTTTCCGGCCCTGCATAGCTAGGGAGCACAGCAAAGGAAGAGTTCTTTGAATGCTTTTTGTTCAACTCTGTGGACCTGAGGGTTCACATCTGTGGTTGAAATCTACAGCTTCTTGCCTCTCAGAGGAAGATCAGACAGTTTAACTGATTTGTTTGGCTACTCCAGGGTTTCATTTAAACCGGGCCTTAGAAAATTGGCAAGAGGCAGGGGCACTCATTATAATTGCATGAAACTCTATTCACTGCAGTATGAGAAGGCACTCGGTACCACAAATTTAAATAAGCAGTTCAGATGTCATGACTAAAGCTTCATGAAGCTTTAAATGAAATTTCCCTCACATTCACTATGAGAGACTCTCAAGCATGGTCTCACTGCCACATACTCACTATATACTTGGATTGCTGTGTCTAATGAAAGAAGCTTGTTGTTGTAGAGTGCAAAGGAATAGATTTGAGTATAAATGACAGGTCACGAGACAGACGTGTTCTGCTATTTAGAATTTGGAAACAAAAAACAAACACCAAAAAAACAAAAAAGAGAAGAAGAAAGCTGTATTGTGTTTATTCTTGTTAGATTTCCAAACGCGTGTGGACAACAAATGTTGTTACTGGAATCTCTACATCTACTGTTTGATCTGTTTAACTGAAAGGTTATTCTCCAACATCTGAAATTTTTTCTTTCCATTCAGGCTTTCCCTCATATTAACCAAATAATTTAAGTTACAAATACTTTTTATTTCAAAGAAACAAAATATGAATAAATATATATACACATTCATGCTTACATCTTGCAGATCAGACTTTTCAAAGCCACTTCTCCCCAAAAGTCTACCCTCCAAAAATCAGATTTTCACTCTTCCAAATGACATTTTCCCATGTCAGTGTGGTAAGTGAATATCTGTTACCCCAGAGTGGTGGGTGTCTATAGATGTGTGTGTCCAGACAGCATCTATGTTAGAGGACAGGCAAAAAAGGAGGTGCTCCAAAAAGTGAGCACATGATTTCTGATGCACAACTATAGTCTGATTCGAAGGCACTTTGATCCAGTAATCATTCTAAGTTATTTCTGAGAATAAGGTGCATATTAAGCAAAATATTAATATTAATGTTAAGCAAATTCTTAATCTGGATTTGCCCTTACGCTCAGAGGTGCCAGTTGCAAGTTTTCTCAACACATAATCAGGTCCAGTACATAGAACACATCAGAGATAAGTAAGATCTGCTTTAGGGACCAGCCCAGGTTAAGTCGGAGGTCCTTTCCAGTCTTAACACTTCTTTGATACTTCTATGATGGATCAAGAATGACAACATCTTATGCTAATACAATATTATTATACATAATTTTTACCCAACATGTGTTAGCATATAATACACATTAACAAGAACCAGTCCCAACTTCCAAGTTAAAGATTTGAGTGGCTGGAGAAAGTGACTCAGTGAGAGGAAAGAAGAGTGCTCCAGGGAGCCAGGGCAAGCATAAGGGAAAGAGCAACATGTTCATCCCTCCCAGCTGTTCAAGGCCAGGATGCCAACAGCTGTATATTGTACAAGATCTGTTTGATAATTCCTGGAAAACAAGTCACCCATGAAGTTAATCATGATAGGCTGCACTCCAGCAGTGAAACACATGACCTGAAAAGAAAGAGGAGGAGCCAATGGAATTTCTTTGCTCTCCTTACTGAAATACAAATCCAGTGGATGCTATTAACCATCCACCATGGCCCAACAATCAAATTGCCACTTGGCCAAACTGAGAAGCACTGTGGCTTCATCATTCTGGAGTCAAGGGAAGTGCCACTCTCCTTCCCCAATAAAGGCCTTGTGACAGCCTGAAGTGAGATGCAGGCAAGGAGCAACTCAGTTGTTCTGTTAAAAAAAGAAGAGAAGGTTTCTCATGCGTCTCTGGCCTTGAACAATGAAACCATGAGGGCATAATTCTTCAAGAGCTTCTCCCACATGATATTTTCAGGAGAATTGGGAAGAGAGAAATATATCCAAGTGCCATTGTTGCAGATGAAATTTCTGAGTGCCATAAGATTTCTCAGCCTGAAATTTATCCTGGAAGTTGCCTTTTCCCTTCCAGTGGGGAAGAAACATCTTGCCAGATGATCTGAAACTACCTAACCATGCACACAGTTAATCTGCATAACTACATATTCCTACAACTATATCCCATTCCATCCACCTTTTTGTTATAGCTACTCATTGCGTACCTTCTTAAACCAGAAAGTGATACACTCTGCGCCTTCTGTAGGCTGAGCTTATGGTACACACTATGAGCTCTCTTCATTGCACCCATAATCTCCCAATGTGCCAGCCTGCCCTCCAGACTTCCAAAACTCTCAATCTTCCCAATATCAGATGCTGTGTGTGCCCTCCCATTCCTTCCTCCTCCCATACCAGCGTCACCCTTTCTTCCTCGGCCAGCAGCTTTGTGCGTACCCCATTCCCATTTCTTACCAGGCTCTCCCTTCCCCCTTGCCACCAGTTCTATGTGCTTCCCTTTTATCTCTCCCCTCATACCACTGCATCCCAGGCTCCCCCTGCCAGAGGTTGTACGCACAGTCTCGTGCCATCTCCCACTTCACTTCCTTGCACACATCCAGAACATGCCAACTCAAAGGGGCATCAGACCCTGCCAGAACAACAGATGCAAAATCTGCAGGCATACCACCACTGCTTTGATTATCAACACCCCCACCCAACACACCTTTCCAGGTCCATGGGTCCCAGACACGCCTAACACAACCTGTCGTGTGCCTCATCCAGTGCACTAAGTGCCCCAATAGCAACTATGTGGATGAAACCACACACGCTCTCTGCTCTTGAATGAGCTCATGCAGAAAAATGACAAAAGATAAGATAGAAACACCCCATGCTCTGTGAGTGATTGCTTTGCACAAAGAGATCACTCTGTGGCTAACCTTCATCCTCAAAGGAAATCTGTACAGCTCAACACTTTCAACCCATGAGCTTAGAAGTTTAAATTCATAACTTTGCTGGACACTAAAAGTCTCAGTCTTAAATTCAGTGCATTATTAAGCCTGAGTTACTACCACAATCTGTAATCCACTAGCCCCTTGCCCCAGGCTACAGAGGGGTTAATGGGCCATTTCATCTTGAATGATCCCTTGAAAACTATGTACTTATGCTAAACTATCTGTTCAATCTTATATTTAGCTGTGACACTCTGAGTACCTTTCTAAGATCTAAAGAGAAGATCTGTGTAGCTGAAAGTTTCTCTCTTACCAACTGAAGCTGGTCCGATTAAGAAAAAAATATTAACTCACCCACCTTAATGATGGCATTATATTGTAAGGTGTTAATGGGTGACATCAAGCAGTTGTTTCATCTCTAGACAATTGTAGAGGTGCTTTAAGATGCATTTGTTCTAATCAGATGGCAGGAACTCCAACAGTCTGCCATTTCCTATTTCCCCTTTTTTTGGCTTTCCAATTTCCCCCCTGCAAATCAATATGGTTCTGGTCAAGGGTGCTTAGAACATTCCCTGAAATTCTGTAGGTTTTTGGATGTGGTATTCAAGATACCACAGTACTGGCAGAGTAACAAAAAAATGCCATCAAGTTGAATGTAAATGCCTTTGCAAACTTGGCTTGCGAGGGTACTTGGTCGCCATGAGTGCAGGGGACTGGACTCGATGACCTCGCATGGTCCCGTCTAGTTTGTGTGATTCTATTGTAAGCTCTTCAGAGCAGTGAGGTCTCTTACTACAGGTCTGTATAGGATCTAGCATCCTGAGGCCCCAAGCCAGAATACAAACAATAATAAATCATCACTTATCAGGCTTGTAACAGGTGGCAGAGGATGGTAGGAATGCAGGAGCATGAATGAAGTACAAACAGACCTAGGGACACAGTTCTTCCAATATGCTGGTTTATCTATCTTCTAATATGACAAAAGTTATGACTCCTCTTTTATGCTTATAAAATGTTATTGTTTCCAATGTCCCAAGAGGAAACATCAGATTATGTCCTTTGCCTTTTGGGGGAGGAGGGTCACATTTATTTAAAATTACTGATGGAGTAAAATATCCTGCAATATTCAGAAGCAGCTGCCTTTGTACAATGTCATAGCCCATTAAGCAATACCAGGCTTAGAGGTGTTATTGGAAGAAGAGATTTTACTTTCTGTATCCACAGTGTCTCCTGGGCTGATGCAAACAGAACAAAATGCCAGAGCAGTCAAAAAAGAATCACCCTTGCTAGCAAAGCTCAGAGAGCTATTTAGACAAAAATTGGCTGCATTTCAATTTAAAATTGATTTATGCACTTTTGACTTGTATGCATATTCTTTGCCTGTTCATTTTTATCACACTGTGCAAGATCTTGAATTGCTGCCACAGCAAACAGAGCTAACTTACAACTATACATCACAGAACTAAAATACAAGTATGTGTTACATTTGCTCTATAATAGCTACCCTTCAAATCTCAGTGCCCCTTACAGCATGTTGTACCACCATCCTTGTTCTTAAAAATATCAGGCAAGTAAAATCCTTGTACAAAAAGGCCCCCTTGCAGGCCTGTAATTTCAGTTGCACAGTTTGTCTCCTGGATAATTGTGTGTGCAAAAATATTTGATTTGCACCTGCCATCATTTTAAGTGTATTTGACTGACTTCAGCTCCCATGCTGAAATTGTAAACATGTTGAAGTATTTTGCTCAACTGCCATCACTCCCTGAATGTATATAAAAGGAAGACAAGGAGAAGCCAAAAGCCTACGTACAAATTTGTAGGTATAATTTAGGCACTTGTGTTCAAAAGTTGGGCCCTCTGCTCTGCAACTTATTTCCTGTCTTTGGCATATAGATACAACCTAAAACTATTAACTCTCCCACACCCTCACAAAAAATGCAGGTCCAGGATATCAAGCCATTTAGAAATATACATGACATCTAATTTATACGTGCGATTACTATGAGTACAAGTACAAATCGGGTACACAGATATCCATGATTGCATCTTTTCATGTGCAGTTATAATAATATAAACTACAGTTAACCAGCCTGGATATATGTGACCAAATTCATCCTGGCTGGATTGCCACTACACCCAATGGAACTGCGTGAAGGATGAAACTGACCCAATGCAATTTACTCTTTTTTGGAAAGAAAGAAAGACATGTCACAAAGATTTTATGTTTTTTTACAACAGAATTGTCTCCTAGACTGTTGGATAGGGAAGGGAGGAAGAAGACAGATGAGTCTGGCAGAAAAATGTATATAAAATGTCATTTATACTGCAGCTAACAAATCACCACAAAATGGGGCCTCAGATATACAGTCATTGTTGCCTTAACATTTTGTGCTATCATCTAGTAGTGAGATGCTGCTCAAGAGACTGTACTCTCTTCTAATATTAGTGACCCACTTAAATGAATTTGGCTAATAGAACATGTAGCCTCTCCAGGATCTGATATGAAAATCCCAGCTGAAATGACCTTAGAATTAAGAAGCATGTGGTTTAATTAAAATCATCATCTGTTGGGATAGCTAGTGGGGGAAATCTTCCATCAGAAATGCATCAGAAACTATTGTTTACTGTCTGATTTTCAGAGTTTTCCAAGGAATGATTCACCTACTACTTTTTTTTTGTTAAAATATCCCCTTCAAAACTGGGTTAAGATGTGATGATGGCAGGATCCCAACAAGGGCAGACAAGGCCAAGTGTCAGAAAAGAGGCTGAGAGAAGCAGAGGAGGTCATAGTCAGGTCCAGGCCAAGGACAAAATCAAAAGGTCAGAGTCTGAGTGAGGTTTTAAGGTCCAAATTAGGAGATTAAGTCCAGATCAAGCCAGGAATTCAAGATCAAGGAGCGGGAACAGTACTAATCAATCAATCAAATCATAGGGCTGGAAGGGACCTCATGAGATCATCAAGTCCAACCCCCTGGGAATTGAACCCAGGACCGTCTGCATGTTGAGCAGAGGTGCTCGCCACTAAATAACTACAAACAATCCACTCCATTGCCTGGACACTTCCCAGAATGCCCTTTGGGTTTATATTGGACAGGGAGCCAATCAAGAGTCACACGGCTGTTGTCTGTCAAACCCTTGAGGTGGAACTTCTCATGGTCTGTGTCCATGGTGCTTCACATGGAAAGTAGAGGAGGTATCTAGAAGCTGTGGCTGGGTAGCAAGCTAATGCTGTTGGCTGCTTTATAACGTTACAAGGTCTTGGGCTCTAATTCCACAGTTGCTCACATTTATAAGTAACTACATGGACGACAGCAATTTGATAACAGTGTACTCAGTCTAACAAACACAGGGAAAACAGTCTGGATGTAGATACTCACATACTCAGACTAAAAATAACAGTGATGGTATCCAACACCAGAACAACTTACCAAGAGTTCAGGCATGTTCTCCATTGTGTCAAAACTTTAAATCAAGATGGGATATTTTTTTCCAAGATCCACTCTTGTCCAAACAAGAATTAATTCTCAACATTTTAATGTCAGACTGGATTTTGTTTTTCTAAGTGATACTTTCGACATCATTTTAATTCAGACAAGTTCAATGGCATGTGTCATACAGGGGGTCAGAATAGACTTACGGATTCCCTTCTGGCTTTATAATGTTGATGGCAATGTGTTCAGTGAAATCATTTATAAGACATTGGATACCCAGCCTCAATCAGTTTATTATTCAAAGATAGATCAACAGAATACAGAAAGGGTTAATACTTTATTCAGTCTGGGGAATGGGGTGGAGCTTACATCCTTACCCTGTTCCAGTCTACCTACAACTACCTATTTTTATACCATTCTGGTTTACACAGATAGAATGGATTCTGAAGAAATTTCTATTAATTAAAGACTTTATGCATCTCTTGAGATTTCATTTCCAATTATTCTGCAGGTCACAAAGACATCTGAAGGCATTTTATACTAATTAACCCTGAAACAGATAACTAGGTCTGCTTCTAATTGGCAAGACATAACAGAAAATATTTTGCATTGCCAATAACTACACATACAAAAAAACAAGGCTCACAGACTGTTTGCTTACTTATATATTTCCCCTGTGAGTTTAGCTTGAGTTGCAAATTATGGTGGGAGTAGGTTCATAGTTATCCAACTTAAAATAGTTACAAAGACTTTTGGAAATATATTGGTTAACAGAAAACAATCATTTGCTTTCATGAAAACTTATTTTTCCATATTCAGTCATTTGGATATGCAACATTTTTTTTATAAATAGAAGCATTTCATACATTTATCCAACCCCCTAGCCTCTGTCGTTTTCCTCTTCCTTCTGCAGTGATGATACACAATGGTTTCCATGAGCTTTAAAGCATTCTTTGGTATGCATTAGAAAATGAAAATATTTCTCCCCCTAAATCAAGTGAAAGTAACTCAATGGTTTCCTTAATTTTTACAGGATGATTTAAAAGTAGAGTCTTTCCTACAAAGCAGAGGTTAGATGCTGATTTGGGAGAATAACTGGAAATATATTTGCTTTAAGTGTAAATCATCTTTTTCCGTAAACGGTTGGCCAGTCACCATGAGTGAGGGGCAAATCTCATGTCAGCAATATGATCAAAAAACTGACACAAACTCACTTAGCCTCACATAAAGGGTGCAGTGTGAGGTCACAAGTGATGTAATACTTGATGTGCATCACTGAGGTATGATGTGATTATTTGGGAAGCTCCATAAGCTGACATCAACAGAGCCTCAGCCCATGCACCACCTGCTAGGTAACCTCAAAATGGGACCCTGTCAGACGGAGACACATCTAACAAGTTCAGGGTAGTTTTACACTTCAAAGGCTGCATCAGCCCAGCTGCCCCACTGCAACACTTCAACGAGGCTGCTCTCTGCTGACAGGCGTTCCCCACAGGCATAAGTTATCCACCTCTGAAAGACTGTAGCTATGCCGGTGAGAGAAGCTCTGCGTCGCTCTGGGGTGTGAATTTTTCACAACCCTGGGCAAAGAGGTTATAACAAAATAATTCTGTAGAGTAGACCTGCCCTTACCTACGAAGGCTTTTCTCTCAGCCGATCCAGCAGAAACCAGGCAATGCTTTTCTTATGAGGAATTCTCAAGACACACATCACAATAAGAAACCTGTTTCTTAACCTATGATAATATCACCCCATGCTTTGAAAGTAATAGATAGACCCTCTCTGATGCACATATGTACATTGCAAACCTCTGTAGCTATTGCAATTGGGGATTCTCTGCACCTCTGCCCATTTTCTGTCTCTGAGTGCACTCCTGAGTGGCATAATCCTCTTGCCTTTACCTAATTCCAAAGAGGCAGCTGTGTTAGTCTAGTTCACAAAACAAGCAAGGAGTCCTGTGGCACTTAAAAACTAACAAATTTATTTACCACATGAGCTTCTGACGAAGTGGGATTTTCTCCCACAAAAGCTTATGTATGTGATAAATAAATTTGTTAGTCTTTTAGTGCCACAGGACTCCTTGCTTGTTTTGCCTCTACTTGTCTCAAGCAGAGAATCATGATTTTGCCACTCCTAGACCAGGAGCTGACTACAGTTCCTTGTGTATGCCAATTGCTTATTCCCTTGCAGGTCTGACTGGGCTTTTGACATCACCATCTCCTCCCTTCATGAATCAGTGTCACAGTGACCGACATTCTTCTTAAAACAAAGCAAGGTTATTTCGCAGCTGGAGTAAAGCACTCGGGGGGGAAAAAAAAGGGATTTCAACACAGCAAACAAATGCACATAGTCTCATATAAACATGCTTTACCACAAACTGTTAGACTTTCCTCCTGCATTGCTTTTGTGCAGCCAGTTCAAATCCCTTATGATCCTTTTGCCTCTTCCCAATCAGATCCACCCTGCTTGAACAATTCATGTTGTTCCTCCAGGAGGGTAGGCTAGAGAAATCCAATAAGGCCACTGACTCTGACACTCTCTTCATGATCCCATTCAATCTCAATGAGTTGAAATCACTGATCTTGTGACTATCTTGCCTGTGGGTGAATGTGTTTAAAAATGCCTGGTTCTCTCACAAGGTAGGTGA
Source organism: Podocnemis expansa (assembly GCA_007922195.1). Classification (NCBI taxonomy): domain Eukaryota; kingdom Metazoa; phylum Chordata; order Testudines; family Podocnemididae; genus Podocnemis; species Podocnemis expansa. The sequence goes on along the minus strand of ML682028.1, from coordinate 16,551,016 downwards.
AGTAATATCTTTTATTGAACTAAATTCTGTCTTTAAGTTACACAGACCTTTTCTTCAGGTCTGGAAAAGATACTTCCAGCATACTAGCTAAATAAAATTTGGAACAGATTGTTTGATTCACAAAGGCCCATTCAAATTGAAGTGGGCAGTCTGCAGTCGTATGACAAACAACAGGGGCTAGGGAGTTACTGTTTCTTGTAATAAGTCATAAATCTAGTGTCTCTGCTAAGTCCTTGATTTTTAGTGTCTAGCATAATGATAAATTAAAGCTCCCAGCCTGTCTTTTGAAGGTGATGTGCAGATTTCCCTTGAGTATAAGGAGTAAGAGGCCATGGAGTGATCACTTTTTGAAACATTTTCACCCCAGAGTGATATGGTGGTTTTGTCTTTTTGTCATTTTCCTGTGAAAGTTCATTTAGGAGCTTTGCAATTGTCTAGTTTCACCCACATAGTTGTTACTGAGCCATTTAGTGCAGTGGATGAGATACACCGTATGTTGCGATATCCACAGGTTCTACCTGTGCTCTTGAAAGGTGAGTTGTGTGGGGTATATCTGAGATACATCAACAATATTTTCATCCTCTGAACAGATGACCTAAATTCCCTCATAAATTACCACCTCACCTTCATCCATCCAACTCTTTCATGAACACGGTACCCCAGCATCAACTTCCTGGACATCATGGTCAGCTTCAGCAATAGAATGGAATGATTTATTTGGGGTTGGTCTTGCTCTGAGAAGGGCATTTGACTAAACGACCTCCAAAGGTCCCATCCAATCCTCAGCTCTCTGGTAACCCTACTGCCAATTAAATATGAGAACCTCCACAGGGTCATCACACTTATCCACAGATACAATTACCACACCAGACACACCAAGAAATCTGTGGTCTAAAGCCAGACACCAAGACACAAAAACTATGCTCCGAGGAGAAAGTCCAGAATGCATATATTAGTACACTTAAAACTACCTTCACCAAACAAAGATATTCCATTAGAGAAGTCGATTGCTTCAAGGAAAGGCCACCCAAATATCCTAGGAGAATTTCTTCAACACAGCTCTCCCTCCAACTGCACACACTAGATATCACCTGCCACCCTACAATGGAATCGATATGGTGTATCTTTAAACAATTACAACCCATGCTCAGGTGTAGATGACATCTTTAAAAAAAAATCCTTCCTTCTTCAGCCCTTTAAACAATGCACCCACCCTCACCAAGCTCATCATCAGAAGCAAGCTTCCTACAGGCCAGGACACACCAGGTCAAAACAGCACCACACCCTGCCCAAACAACAGATGCAAAGCCTGGAGACAGCTCTCCGCTGCTACGATGATCAAAACTTTCACTATGCACACAACACGCCTTTTAAGAATCATGAATCCTACACATTCCTATCACAACATATGGTGTAGTTTAGCTAGTGTATCAAATACCAGAACATCTATATGGGTGAAACCACACAGTCATTATGCTCCCATATGAACTCATAATAAAATACTAAAACCTAAAAATAGTATCCTACTCGGTGTTGGAAAGGGATAGACTTTTCAGCCAGTTACCACTCCATATCAGACATCTCAGTCTGCTTCCTCAAAGAGAACCTGCAAAAGATGGACCTGGAAACGCAAATCCATAGTTCTACTACATAGTAAAAACTATGGACTTAACAAAGACCCTGGTTTTATGGGTCATTTCAAAATATGTAACTCACCCTATTGCCTCCTACCCTGTACTTCTCCACCTAGAGCACATATGAACCCTTTAAGATTAACCATTTGTTCCCACCTTGTATTTAGCTCACACACTCACCTGAGAAATTGCTCAGTGATGCTTGAAAGCTTGTCCCTCGCATCAACAGAAACTGTTCAGTAAAAGATATTACCTCACCCACGTTTGGTCTCTCTCACAACCTGCAAGCTACATCTAAACAGCAAACAGTATTTGTACCCTCAGTTACCCAGTTTGCATGTGCTAGGATGTTATTTTGCATATGACTACAATAAAGGGTCTCACTGCAAACCTGACACTACAGCTGCAATACAGGATAGATCGAGAAGACCGTATTTATGTAACCTTAGGAAGGCGATCTTACACATGCAAGTAACCTGTCCTGTAAACAAATAGATGCCATTTTACTTCATGAGACAGGAAACTAAAGAATGTCTCCTGACAATGCAAGAAATTGTCATTACTTGGACAAAGCACAATAGAGCTGTCCATTCAGCACCAAATTCCTATGGGAGAACGTGAGAACAACCACAAGCAACTGGTTATGGTACAGTTTGATCACAATTCCTTGGAGAGACTCTATTTAACTAAGTGGACACTCTGCTATATTAGCATAATGGGCAGCAGTGGTCCTGTCTTTCCAAGAGCACTCACCTCAAATGTAGGAGACCAAGATTCAAAGGCCTGCTCCTGAGCAAAGTCTCTGTGGGATCAGAAACACCACCCTAGATCTAAGAAAGTTTCTTGATCAAAATGATAGGTTCCTGATAAATGTTGGTTGTGTTAGAAAAAACTCCTGATCACATCTAGGTGAAGGATTTGATAATGGCTGTTGATCTTCACCCCAAAATATGGCTTAAATATTGTTCTAGAAGAGTATTATGGGGACCAATAACCACATTGGCCCCAAGTTATTAGAGAAAGACAAAGGGTGAGATGACAGCTTTTAGTGGAACAACTCCTGCTGACAAGAGAGAGAAGCTTTTGAGCTTACATTGGATGAGTTACCCTACATGTTTTTAACAGGTGTTTATAGAAACCATAAATCTTGAAAAAAATGTGTAGTAGGAGGTACAATTGTAGCAGTGGTAATGTTTATTGGTTTTGCATGTGTTGCTCTGGCAGGCTGTGGTGCTACTTTGACTCTATGAGGCATTTGTTTCTGATTATGAGCTTGGCATGTCTGGAAGAGGCTGCCTGAACACTAGAAGAGAATGCTTAGGAATGATTTCTTTTAGGATGTGGTCCCCAAATATGGCTTGTATTTCTTTGATGATATCCTGAATAGGTTTCATTGTAGAATAGTTGATGACAATTAGAAGTTCACTGTCAATGGCAGCTATGTGGGTGAACCAGTCTATGAGTCAATCCACTTCTCTGGTGAAGTACTGAAGTGTGCTTAGATAGGTCACCCAGTCTTTTTTTTTCCTCCAGAAAATTCTGTAGTACCAGAATGCCTGGCTGTAGACAACAGTTTTCTTGGCATGTCTGAGGAGGCTTCTGGATCTGTGGAGGTGAATCCATTGGTTTCTTATCCATATTCATTTCTAGGGTTCCAGTGCTAAAATGATCACGGTGTCCAGGAAGTTCATACTGTTCTGTTACTCTAAGCGAGTTTGACAGAGAAGTTGTGGTGGAAATCTATTCATAAGTTTAGGTCATCTGTCCAGAGACCATATCTCTCTAATGTACCTGAGGTACACCACTGGTTTTGTGATGCATTTTTCCAGAAGTTCTTCCTTGAAGTGCCCCATGAAGAGACTGGAAAATGCTTCTTTAAAATGCAATCAGATATCACATCTACAGGTCCAGTGGAGGCCAATGAAAAATCAATACATACCACTTTCAGGAGTGAGATTTACTTTGAAATTTGCAATATTTCCCATCCTATATCCCGGAAGCTTGCAAATGCCATGATACTGTCCCTGATTTTTAATGATGCCTATTTCATTTTCACATGCACTTGTGAATGTACATTTCTGTGAATGGGAAGCTTGCAGTTGAAGCTAAGAAGCTGTCTCTCATCTGATCTTTCCTCCACAGTTATTAAAGATGTGCAGAGTTCAATGATCTAGATTTGCAGGAGGCTCAATTCTCCCTTCTGGCTGAGCAGCAACTCTGCTTAGAAGGAGTGGAAGGGCTGTCTAAGGGACCCTGAAGAATCAGTAGTGGCTCCCTGATTTGAAGCACTGAATCATACATGGGGCAGTCCAGACTTACACCAGAATCTCCACTGAGACAATCATATTACTCACCCATGCCATATTGCTTCATTCTCTCCCCAGTCTAGTGACTTAAACGAGCTGCTGTTCCAGACATATTTGAAAGGTAAAAGAGTCAAAGATTGAAGCAATTAATTACTGCTAACTCAAGCAAAATGCCAATGCAGCCATAAGGAGTTTGCTTAGGTACTGAACAAGGCTACCAGATCTAGTCCTAAACAAATTAAGAAGTTTACTTTTTCCATACAGAATGTGTGATGTGCATTAATGCAATGTGTAAGGAAAAAAAGGAGACTAGATCCATGAGGAAGAAACTTTTTGTGCTGCTATTTAAGCTCATTTGTTCTGTTTTACTGGTCATTAGCGGGTTCTCTTTCAAACTAAGTTATATGTTAGGGTCTCTTTGCTACTTTTCAAGGGAAAGGCAAATGTTATTTTGCTTTCAGGTTTCAGCTGGAGTCATTTTCTGACCAGGAAACGTGTTTTGATTTTGTGTATACAAACTAATATGACTGCCCCTCTGGAACATTTCTGACCAGAGTTACATTATCTTTGACCAGTGTTCTTATTACTTTTGACACTGGAAAAGTTTATTTGTCAGGGCTGAGAGGAAAAAATGAATTGAGTCATATGTATTGATTTCTAGGAAAAGCTTCAAAACTCTCCAAGAGGCTTTCATGTAAGTCTTCAAATGTACCATCTGAACATTTGCCAGACCACTGTGACTGTAGTGCTATCAAGTGAGGTCTTCTTTTACATATTCCACCAGTTGGAAGTAATCAAATATTGCTAGTGTTAGAAAAGGGTAGTATTTCAGCCTTAGCAACATTAATCAGGATGTGAGATAAAGGAATATAAAGACCCTCTTTAACCCAACAGGCAATGTTTCCTTGCCTCCTGGGGGTACCCAGGACTGTGAGGCATTCCTTACCACCTGCCCTTGGCACAACAGACCCTTGTCTGTGCCCGCTATGTGGCACTTTCCTGGTGCCACCAGCCAAGGGCAACACAATTACTCCCCCTTCAATGTGCATAGGTTCTGCCATTCCTCTGTAGCATAACAACAGGCATGATCCAACCTTCTGGCGCGCCCAGCCTCAGTTCAAGGAGACACATGCTAGTCACAGATTTTCCTCTCCCAAAGAAGCAGTTCACCCCAGTTTACCAGCTTCACTCCCACTCACCACTCCGTCTAATGCACAGCACTTAGATATGTTTGTAGTGAAAACAAGTAAAAATTGGCTTAACAGGCCTAGAATTCATGGAATAGTAAGGGAAAGCAATGGAAAGAAAGGGTTACATGTCCAATAAAATCATAAGGCACATTCTAGAGCTCAGATTTAATTAAAAATAAAACTTACTAAAAGTCTTTGCAACATTTTCCAGCCAGTTTGGCTGTGACCTTCCTCTCATAAGATAGAACATGACAACAGTTCATCTCTTCAGTGAAGGAACCAGCATATATTGCAAAAAGCCATTGACTTAACTTATAAGCAGGATAACCTGGTCCTCAAGAAACTGAAAAGAAAAGGACAAGCAGAGAGGACTAGGAGGTGCATAGGGAAAAGGAGAGTAAGAGAATGGGAGAGCAGTGGTGCTGATGACACTTTGTTTGGTCGTCCTGCAGGATCTACTCATTTGAAATTGGCCTTGTTCTAGTCTTCCATCAATAAGTAGGTGCTGAGACATGTATGATTGAAATCTATACCTGATGCAACTGCAATAGTTTCATTTCTTTCACTAATGGCAGCAACACAAAAGTGGTGAGAGAACTTACTGGTTAGGAGACACAAAGGTGTCACACTTGACATGATCACTAGTGCCTTGATCAAAGCCTAATCAAGTCAAAGGAGGTTTCTGTTTACTCACTTCAGGTACTTTCGAGGTTTAGGCAAATGAGACCAAAATATTCATCTGCCTCTGAGCTTCACCTGTGGCAGGTTATTCTCCCAACAAGCCTGTTCAGATAGTCACACTTACATCCATATGAAGTTGCTACCACTGAAGAAGCACTAGTCCTGCAAAACAAACAAGAAGTCGTGTGCCACTTTTAGGTTATGTCTACACTAGCAAATTAGTTCGAATTAAGGAGCCTTAACTCAAACTAATTTGAACCTTGTCTATGCTAAGCTTTGCTTAGTTCACACTAAAAAAATTTTAGTGTGAACTAGGCAAAGCTTAGTTCAAACTAGTTAGTTTGGCTGGTTAGTTTGAAATAATTTGCATATTTAGTTTGAACTAGCACAATGTAGACATGTTAATTCAAACTAAATACGTTTGAATCAGCAGTTAGTTTGAACTAAGTGTGTTTTTTAGTTCAAACTAACCATGATTTTTTAGTTCAAACTAAAAGTTAGTTTGAACTAAAAAAAAAAGTGCTTAGTTTGAACTAACTTTCAAACAACTTAGTTCAGACTAACCAAGTCCAAACTAAGATTTTAGGTGTAGACATAGCCTTAAAGACTAACAAATTTATTTATTGCATGAGCTTTTGTGACCTCCTGCAAAATCTCATGCAATAAATAATGTGCTAGTCTTTAAAAATGCCACAAGACTCCTTATTTGTTTTGCTGAACTAGGCTAACACCGCTACCCTTCTGGAACTAGTCCTGCAATAGCGGCTCTCTTCCCTTGTGCTGTTGTTTCACCAATCATCTTTGTCAATAATGTATGGAATAAGGGGCCATCTAGAGCTTAAAGCACGAGTCTCTGTAGAGTAGGATTTATATGGGGGGGGGGAGCATAAAAGATATATATCCTCTATGAATCAGGCACAAAGTAAGCTAATAATACACATTGACCAGAGGGTTATAGTGTGATCCATGAAAAATATTGCCTATGCAGAGTGGTAAGGTGGTACCTAATGCACTCTCACTGCCTTATATGGGTGCAAAAATTGATATGATCTCACCCTAAATAACTACATAAAGGGTCCAACTGCTAAATTCTGCAAATGAAGGAGACTAAACTATTGCATTTTAAAGAAAATAGTTCATGTCGTTTTCCACCCAAAGTCTGACACTATAGGATCAACTTCTGTTACAGGGAAAAACACTGTGTATGACAAGAACCATCCAGTGTGATCTGTTACAACCCAAGACATCAGCCAGAATATTCTGGGGGAAATTTGCACTAGTTTCCAAGCTTTATCATTTATTCAGTACCTTGAGTAAAGATATTTTTTTCTTTCCAACAGCTCATGATTTGTGTCAGAAAATTGTTGGTTGTTCAGTTATTTGTGGACAATTAGAACCTCTTAGCTTATAAAGACAGGTATTGTTCTATTCTTCCTTTACATTTCAGAGTGGATAACTCTGATGTTAAGTTTCAACTTCCCTGATGCTCATTTCAAATATTAAGATCACCATAACATGTATAAAAACATGTGGCTTCAATATAGTAAACTGTATGGGCTACTAGCCCTCAGATGTTGACTTTAATCTCTTGAGGCAAAGTTCTCCTGCTAATTCCCACAAAATCATTGTGCCATGATGTCATGGCTCTACATCTGAAACTAACGAGCACAAATGTACCTTGACAGGAGCATGACTTAATTTTAACCAGCACTGAACTCACAAAAAAAAAAAAAAAAAAAAGATACTTGTACTTGTTGACATGACACATGTGGAATCACTCATCCAACATTATGGCAGGGCCATAAATCTCGCTGGAAATGAGGCATTAAATGAATCATAAAAATGTATAATCAAAACTATAACACCCATTTAACATTTATAGCTAGTTACTTATGGAAAGTATTAAAAGTCTAAAACTTAAATCAAATGGTGTCCATTAATGTATTTATACAAACATCGCTATAAAACGCCTTTCCTTCTTCTCCCCCTCTGTGAAAGGTTTAAACCATAAAATAGACAATGCAGACATTCCCTGAGGTTGACTTAATAATGTTGACTTAAAGTTGACCTTGTTAAGTCAATTTCCTAGGGCCCCCCCAATGTAGACAGTCACAAGAGCTGTGGGGACTTGCAGCTATTCAGCTATTCCAGCTCCAGAGCTGAGTCTGTAGCAGGCTTGGACCACTGCTATGCCAGCCCCAGGGATGTTGCTCTGGCTGGCAGGAGATTTCAAAAAAAAAAAAAAAAAAAATTACACTGTAGAGGTTAGAAAATGTAGACACAAAGTGAAAATTGCTAAACATCAGGCTGAATTAGCTCTTCCAAGGACATTACAAACTAAATATTAAAACAAACGAGGAATCCTGTGGCACTTAAAAACTAACATTTATTTATGCATTGCATGAGTTTTCATGAGATTGACAAGTGCTGGATGGTGTTGACAGACTGTGATATAAAGCAGGTGCCAACAAATGGTCTGATGGTCCTTCTGGCCCTAAACTCTATATGGATACATATGGGAAAAGGTTTTCTCCATATCATAAATACATTAAAATAATCATTTCTCAAACATTTTCAAATATTATGCTTTTCCTTTCATGCTGATATCCTTGATTTCTGGTCTTCTTGAGGCTCTTATCTGCTAGAACACTGAGTATAGAGATTAAAATGAAATTAAAGTTATTATTGAGATGTGTGTGTTATGGACTCTCTTGGCCTCAACCTTTTGAGGGCACCCCTAGTGAAGGTATTTGGGGAATAGCTCAAACAGTATCCCCCCACCCCAGCATCTGGTGCTTTTCACATTTTTAACTCCTTCTCAGGGCAACCCAGCCCACCAATCCAAATATCTCCTCTCCAGGGAAATCTCCAGTCTCAGCAAACCATTTGGTTGCAGTGGCCACCTTTGGTACTTGGCCACTCACCAGTGGTCCAGGCAAGGTGGGAAGGGACCCAGGCCCGCCCACTTCTCCAGGCTCTGGCCCAGGCACCATATGCACCTCATACCAGGCATCACTTCAACCCCCAATCCAACAAAGTCTCCTGGACCACTTCCCCACAACCTCCATACCTTGTTCACCTCTTCCCAGGCTTCTTAGTGCCATCTGATCCCCAGATATCTGAGGCAAGGACCCAGGCCCACTTCTCTGCAGAGCCCTGTCACCCACAGTGAGCTACCCCAGGTGCTGCTTCCACAGCCCTTGAGCAGCCCGACCCAATCTCTCCAGGAGATTGCCCCTAGTCTGGCTCTGCAGCCACCTTTTCTAGCTGGTCCTGGGCCCCGATTGGCCCAGCAGCCCCTCAGTCTTATTGGCTTCTCTCCCAGGGCCCTCTTTAACGCTCTCCTTGCCAGTGCAAGGAAGCTGCCCCATCACAATGTGGTTAAGCAATTGTTTCATCAGCAAAGTAGCAATGATGTGCCTGTGATGCTGGGGTGAGGGGGAGCATTTCACATGGTGTAACTCAAAGGAAGATTATTTTGTGCAACAGCTCATAAGAGTTTAGTCAAGTGCATTTCTGCAAATTCTGGTGGAACTGTTTTAGGTCATACATGGATGTTAGCTGAGATGCCAGCAATAATCCTGGAAAATAATTTTATAGGTTCTCTCACAACCTTCACAACCATTAGAGAAAGCTAATGTGGCCGAGGTTTCAATATATCAAAGCATTGCATTGTAAATAACTTAGTTCTCTGCATGTCATGGGATTGTAATATCAACATCCTGTTTGCCTGGATAAATTCTCTATTGTTCACTCTTTCCTTTGATTTACTACAGAATATTTTCTTGTATTTAAAGCTAATTGGTAGAACATGCTCCATAGTGCTCATCAGTAAATTTACAACTCATGTCAGGTGGTAAATGAAAACACAATCTCATGTTGCATTATCATGCGTGAATAGGACAGAGGAGAAAATCTGATAGCTGAGGTATGTAGAAGTATAAACCAGGGGGCCTAAAAGGGTTGTGGATCTCGCTATGGCCTCACAATGCCTAATTAATTTGATAAGCAGTAATATACATCCACGTTCCAGTTAGAATTTTCTTTTTACAATAATCACAAAACAATCAACCTCCATTTCTGGCTCTTTAAAAAAATCATGATATTCAGGGTCCATTCTATACACAGCAGTGTCTCTCTAAAGAAAAGAAACCTGACATCTCTTTCCTGCAGTCTAGGAAGCTGTTAGGAATAGAATAAAAGGAAAAAAAATCCAATTAGACTGTGAATTCCAGAGAGTTTCATTCTGCTCGAGGCTGAGTTGCACTTTTGCCACAAGTGCTGTGTGAATGGTAGCAAGTAGTTGCACAGGTCCGGGCACAGACCAGAGAGCAGTCTGTGATTCAGATAATCACATGCTGTAAGTGGGGGGGTAGGAGAAGGAAATATGTACTTAGATCAGCACCTGGTCTGTATTTCTTCCCTTGCCTCAATGGCTGGCTATCATACTGGCAGGGTGATGAAGCTAAGACCCTGCCTTCTTTTCACCCACCTCCATCCTAACACATTGGAAAGTCTGTAGCAGCTACTAGGAACCTGTTCCTTCCACCACAATGCAAATAACTGCATAAAGGATCTCCTCACTCCCTTGGCAAGGAGCACAAATTAACACACAACTGAACCCCAAACTGATCTGGCATGAGAAACCAGGGTGAAAAAGAATGGCTGTTCCTGTTGCTGTGTGGCCCAGAATATATTAACACAAAAAGTTGTGCAACACAAGACAATAACAGGGCACAAGATTTGCAAGCAGAGTACAGGTGGAACCAAATGAGATCCAGGACGGTTCTTGGGAAAGGTGCTATGACCTCTGTTATACAGGAGGTCAGATGGTTCCCAAACTGGGAGACACATAACACCAGTGGGTAGACAGGCCACCTCCCAGTAGTACACATCCACCAACTAGTTAAAGCTTGGTCAACTCTTATTGTCAAATTTGGTGGCAGTTGATATGCAAGCTACAAAGAGTAGCTTGTGCATCGCTCAGGAGCTACCTAATGGACACGGCACTTCAACTACACTGTACTGATGGGAAATGCTGTCCCACTGGCGCACCTTTACTCTTTTCCGGGGGGTGGGGGGGTGTCAATTTATTGAGTTGATTTCTGTATCAGCTGAGTGGGTCTCCACTTCTGCTCAATCAGTCCAAAGAATCAATCTGACAACAGCAAATTTGGTGCCATCAATGAAGACATACCTGAAGACTGCATAATTCTTTTAAAAAAAATCATTTCATTCTGCCATGTCAGATGAGGGTATACTTATGAAGCATTTATTAGTATTTTGTAAGCCTGTAGCTTTTAACATCCATAGCTATGTAATTGATACAATGTGTTTTAACAACACTTAGGGTGCAAGATGTTTTTCATACATGGTCTGTTTATAAAAAGGTGGTAGTGGCCAACAGGACATGGTGTTTTATGTTGGTGGCACCCAACATGGTAATGTTTGGAAACTGCTGGTAGATGGTCAGAGTGATCCCCACTGGCCTTAGCATCTACAAAGCCATGGTCTGTCCCCAGTTATCTTGTCATCTTTAATGTTTTCTTGTCACAGATCATTTGCGCTGTGTGCATCACACTATCATTCATTCTCTATTGCGTGTACATGATAGCTTTTCTCTTGCTTTATGAGCACCTTGACCTGTAGAACAAATTCTCACAGAGAATATGATGCCCTCAGGAGTGTTCTTAAGTAAAGCAAGTGAACACAATGTTCTGTGTTACAGTCCAATAGTTAGGTAGGGGTCTCTTTTCCACAAGGGTGCTGACTACATCTTCACTTTTTTCTACTTGTTTTTTTTTTTAAAAAAGCAACATTTTGCTCATTAGTTTATTTCTTTTTCCAGAAAGAATTAATCTAGAAATCTGTTGAAATGACAAATAGTTCTGCTGTGGAGTCAGCTGGAATAATGTGGACTATAAAACAGAAATTTTACATGTGGTGAATATTTAGACAACTCAGCACAACTACTGTCCTTAAAGCTCCTGTAAAGCAAACATCTCATCCAGCTTATTCTCTGGTTAGAGTGGGACTAGGATTCCAGATCTGGTGCTCCATCCCCGGCCTTGCCAATCCTCTTGTGGTACCTTGGACAAAACTCACCCTGCTTCAGTTCACCCCTGTGATTGTTCTGTTATTGTCTCAGAACAAGGAGCCGGAGGCAAACCTGAAGAGATGGAGGGGGAATTTGCTATCAGAGAACTCAGGAGGAACTACTACTTGGTCAAGAAGGAGAAGAGTTTAACTGAACAGATGTTATTGCCTCTACGGCATGTGCCTGGGGTCTTTGCCATTTTGACAGGGATGCACATTTCCCGTGGAGCGAGGTAAGTCAGATGTTTGCAAGGTTGCATTACAGGAAGTGTGGTGAGAATGTGGGCAGTCTGGCAGGCCAGAGAGCGACTGGAGAGCAGGTGGGGGGTGGACTGTCTACAGAAATGTGTTGCCCTCTGGGGAGGTCCAATGCTGAACACAGCTGTGTTACCAGCATCTCCCTCCAACCCCATACGTTGTATCTCAGCAAGGCATTGGAAAAGCAGAGCCCTTGTTCAGCTCTGACTTTCTCATCCTCTGCTGTTGGGACATCTGGTTGGCAAATGCCATTGTGTGTTCCCATTTCCTACGCAGAATGGCACAAAGTCAGTCACCGGTTCCCCCCAGCTCTTGGGCATGTCACATCTGTTCTCTGTGGTTCCCTCTAATGTGAAATAAAAGTCCTCAAGACTGAAAAGCATGATTTACTGATTGTGCCTGGAAACCATTAGCAGGAGATGATACATACCCTGCGAAGATGTGGCCCATCCCATCAGTATTTAATTAGCACTTGCTGTCACTGAATTGCTTTCAGGGCTGATCCAATGCCCATTCAGGGTCAACGGCCTAGCTGAGGCTCTGAATTCATGGTTATCAAGATGCCTTATGTCGGTTCTATTGTGGATTTTGGACTCTGAAACATGCCAGTAGCAATTAATCTAAGTATTTCTAAGGAGGTTAAGAAGTAACTTGCTTAGCGCAGGGTTATTATAGCAAATGACCAACCTGCCCACCAATCAATTTTACCCTGTTAAGGGGACTTGTCTAATGCGACATGCCATTGAATGCTCTTTATGTAATTTGAAGGGAGGAAAAAAGACTCCATTGGTCGCAGGACTGAAGACCAGTAAGAAAATTATTATACAAACATGACTGAAAATATGAGTGTCTTTCAAAGAGTGCATAAAAATGAAGCTCTTTTGTGCAGTGGAGCGATGGCGAAGGTGTCACAGCTAGAATCAAATATCAGCCATTCACGGTGAGGCCAGGCTACATTACCCGGTGTGACAAAGTTCCTCCTCTACCTTGGTGGGTCCCGTGCTTCCCTCTAGCAGCTGGTCTGTTTCCCTCAGGCCTCCAGGCCTGGGAAAGGTCCTTTTCCCCCCTTCAGACAGGATTTTTCCCTTTCCCCACTCTTTGTACCTGTGAGCTGTTCCTTACCAGCGTTCTGCTCCTTCTCCACATCTGCTTGCTTTCAAATCATACCTTGATTCCTCTCACAGACCCCCCCATTAGCCCTCCTCACTTGCACACTGCAGCTCTAGAGGGAAAGCTTTTTAACAAGTCCTGGGTGGGGTCATGATTAACTCCAGGGGTGCAAATTAAGCTGAAGCAAGCACTGCTCAGCTACAAGGGGAAAAAGGACTTGCTAAACCTGGGGCTAATCTAGAAAACTCTCTGGAAAGCCTCCAGTCTGACCCTGTCATGGAGAGAGAAGTACATATTTTTCCAGTAACACGCTCATTGCTACCTAGTTACACACCCATGGCTTTGAAGTGATGTATTTGTGATTTACATCACTGTCAGAGACAGGAAAAATGTGCCTTCATCTTGAGACCTCACACTCATTCTGTAGTGAAATTGTACAATAGCCAAAGCAAGTGAACAGATGTGAGTTTGCATGCACAAAGCCTAAGAGACCCTTGTGTTGGAAAACATTTACTTTGCCTTTTAGTTGTTTGCTAACATCTGGAAACCAGTCCTTCGGGAATAATATTGAGTTTTGCAGCTCCAGGACTCTCTGTGTTGTCTTTTTGCTAACAGTGTATCAAGGCACCTGTACGTAAAACATGAACTTATTGGAGCTGGATTTGACCTGCTTCCTGAGAGAGATTGTTTTTTTCATCTGAGGTAAATCTAAGGCCCTGACCGTTTGTGATTATTAAAGTTCATATGATACTTGTTGCAACAGCTGGAGCATTAACCTCAGGATGCCAGTGACATTCCAACTTGGAAAATAGCATCTTGTCTTCCTCAAATTCCCCCTGAGTAATCTGTTGGATACATTTTACTTCATTTTCTCGCATAAAAGAATCTGATGTGCTGCTGGCACATGCTGAGTGCTGCTGGTCATCCCAGAGGCAGCTGGATTTCAATGGTTGGTGAATGAATAACTCTACATAATATGCCTTTTTATTTCTCGTGGCTGCAATGATGTGGTTTTCAACAAGCAGGCAGCAGGTGAACATCGATACCTGTAGAGATGAGGCTGTTCATAGACTTTAAGGTCTTAATGGACCACTATGATAAGCTAGTCTGACCGCCTGAACAATGCAGGCCAGAGAGCCTCACCCGCCCACGCCTGTAATAGACCCCTAATGTAAGACTGAGTTACTGAAGTCATCCAGTCCTGGTTTAAAGACTTCTAGGTACAGAGAATCCAACAGCAAGTGACCCATGATGCATGCTCCAAAGGAAAGTTAAAAAACCAACAAAAAACCAGGATCTCTGTTGAGGACTTTCAAGCCAGTAATGGTGATTTAAAGTCAATCTGCCACTTTATAGGTCCCCAGGATAAAACAATAAAGGGATGATATAGAGATTATAGCTTAGAGCCGGTACTTGGGCACCATCTCAAGTGATGTAGGAGCCCTACAAGGACAGACTTACAAAGATGGGACCACAAAGGCATCGCTTGCTCATACAGTGTTATAACAAGCTAATTCAAGGCACAACCAGCACAAATGGGAAAAAATAACTCTGGCAGAGAATGGAAGCAACCTTTGCAAACAGATTCCTAATCTGCCTCACTGAGTCCAAATAAAAGCCTTCCAGCCCCATTGTACACTGGCTGCCAGTGGCTAACCACATTGCCTGAGCAACTAAAGAAAATTCAGAGGAATAGTGCTGTAGGTATCCACATCTCCTCTCCGCATGCTAAACCTCAGTGCCAGCTGGGGGAGCTAACCTCAGGCTGATCTGCAAGCTTGCAGGCATACGGAAACAATTGTATAACAACTGAGACTAGCAGGCTGAGCCATGTATCATATGTAAAAGCCAGGAACAAATTAAGTGACCTGTGAAGCCAAACATTTATGTTGCTTTTATTGAGAGAGTGTAGGATGCTAATGGTTGTGAATGGAATACAACGCTTTGCCGATGTCAGGGAAAATCTCAGCATTGTTCTCATTTATTTTGGTACTCAACGACTCTGCATTTCTCAGATGTGACCCCCGTGGCCTTCACAAATGGATCTACTTCCGGAATCAAGTTCATTAAGATTAAAAAAAAGAATGAAAATTTCACTTCGTTTCATTTGTCCTTCCAGTGCAATAGTAGAATGTAGCTCCAGGTATAGGAAAGCATCTCTAATTAGTTCAGTGCTTAGTGTTGAACTTTCAGTATCAGATTATGTCCCATGGGAGCTGGTAGAATTTAATCTCATGCTTAACTGCTCTCCTGAATAGGTCTGTGTTTAGGTGTACTCCTTAATTAGGGTCTTAGTTAGCAATAGCAGGAGACACGTGTAATCTTGACCAACTTCATTGCCAAAGCACAGAAAATCCAGAGCCCCAGATTCAGACACCCCTATACACTCGGACTCTTAGAAATCAAAACCTGGTCCCAGTGCTGGATTTAGGTACTAGCCAAGCAAGCCATGTTGTAGGGCCCCACATTAAGAACGGCCTCTAAATATGTCAGAAACAACTGAAAAGATTTAGCATAAGGTGTCTGATAATGCAAATAAGGCTTTTTGCAAAATGTATCTTTTATTTAGTTGTTTTTGTTGAATCTTTGCTTATGTATATATGCATATAATGGTTTATCGTTTTTTTCCATTACCCTTTCTGTTATAATGTAAAGAGCCCTGCATGGATACAAATATGTGGATCTGTATTAGATCTGCATCCACAAGAAATGATCCACGGATATCTGTGTTGTATCCATGGATGCGGCTATGATGTGGATATCTGCAGATATCCACATATTTGCAGGGCTCTAGCTCTGTGAAGATAAAAATATGTGGACTGTATTCGATCTGCATCTGCAAGAAATGGTCCACGGATATCCGTGTTGTATCTGTGGATGCCGATATAATGCAGTTATCCACAGCTATCCGCACATGTGCAGGGCTCTAATAATGTAATACACTTTTTTCTGTTTATTTTTTATGGTATGGGGCCTCTGAATCTTGATGTAATGTAGGGCCTCAGGGTGTCTTAATCCAGCCAAATCTGAACTGGGACATTAGCCTATCCCAGAATTAGCTCCTCAGACACTGTGTTTATTTCAATGGAGCTGCAATGAATTACAGTAGCTGAATAGCTAACTCTGTTAGTTGATTCTGTTATGTATCATGTTGAACCACTTGTCTACTTTGACTGAAGTATTGCAGTAATCTCTAAAATTGGGTAATTCTTCTTCTGGATTGATCTCTAAAATCTAGAGACTGAATATGCAAGAGAGAAAATTTCACTGAGGGGGCCAAGAATGGTTTGCACTTTTACACATATGCCCCCCCGCTCTCAAATTTTGCACTTACCAGATCTCCACTTTGCATCTGTAAGTGGGATTTGCTTGCACAGTTTCAGTAATAATTACACCTCTAGCTGTCCATCTTCCTTGTGCAAGTCATTTTTGCCAGTGCAAACTTCTCCAGAGGAAAATATGGAGCCTCATTGGATATTTTACATGATGAGGCTGATCAAGGCTGTGTAGTTTGCACCATTAGTATCCTTTGGCTTTAAGAGATGCAAAAAGCTAGCTGCTGAAGATAATTTTGGGAGTATGTGCACAGCCTTAGAAGAACAAGACCCTTCTGACTGTGTTTATTCCCACAATGCTAATATATACAACACCAAAAGGAAAAGTTGGCTAAGGAGGTAATGTTCCTGTGTTTCCTGTTCTGTTCAGTTCCTCAAGTGTTTCTGTGTCTCAACATCCCACTACATTCAAAGTATATGTCACAATCTACATCAGAGAACCTTTCCCAGACCTGATGAAGAGCTTTGTGTAGCTCAAAAACTTGCCTCTCTTGCCAACAGAAGCTGATTCTGTAAAAGATGTTACCTCACCCACCTCCCCTCGTCACGCTTTCTATCTCACTCCCAAACTTATGTCCATTGCTCCCTTCTGCCAAAGGATAAATTACCAGGCTTGAACGGCAGGCATTTATGGAATTCTAGCTCCTGCATTGGTGCTTACCTTACACCGAGGGAAACAAATTGTTCATGCATAGCAGGGAATAGATATCCCAGATCTGGCACATGAAACGTAGACTGAGGAACATGTTTCTCATTCTTACAATCATAGAATTAGAAGGACCCGCAGTAGTCATCTAGTATAACTCTGCCCAAAATGCAGGATTTGTCCTCTGAATGCTTTGTTGCAAGTAGTGTAATCCATGCATGTAGCTGAACAACAATTCTCTAGCAATATGTCCCAAAAGACAGTTGTGTCTTATGACCAGCTTGGCAGAATTCAATTTTTTTAAATAATTTCAATGGATAACATCTCTTCTTTTTAAATTTTTAAGCACTTTTTGAAAAAGTTATCTATTTACAGTCACCAGAAAAGTTGTGGTGTGGTGTCAGAGATTGCAGTGGGCTCGTGGTCATAAAATAATTATTTAATGAGCATAGACTTTGAGAATCCAAAAAAGGTTAAAGCTTTCTAACCATTAAAAGATAACTGTCATCATCACATATCAAAATAGACAATGCAAAATCCTTAAATCAAACTTTATTAAACTTTAAGCTGAATTCTTCCTTACTTTGCCTCTTCGTGACTTTCCATTGTTGGTGCTGGAAATATTTTTTCATTGGTTTGTATGCATGGTGAAGTCAACATTTACCGGTAAAAGAAATATAATTGTTCCAAGCCTACATAAGCCTGTGATGAGAATGCTTGGAGGCAACATAGAAGCGGAAGAGGCAGCATTCCTGATGAAGGCCAAAGTGGAAATATGCAGAGTTATGGCTTCCAAAACACCCTTTACTTTTCTTTACACATCTGGATGTGGCAACTCACATGCCTTCCAGTCAGAGTAACCTAAAGATAAGGCATGCTGTGAACAGTGTGCACTTAGGCTGGTCAATTTGTTCTTAAAACATGGTGAACGGTGGTGGAGTTAAAATTCCAAACGAAGGGTCAAATCCAAAGTCCTTGCTCACTTTTGTCTCAGTTTTTTTGCTTACCTAGAAACATGTCATAAAAGAACTGAGTTAAAACTGAATTGGGTTCTAGACAGGGACACAACAAAAATCCAGAATCCAAGCACTCCCCAAACTTGAGGAAAGCTTATGTTCATATCTGGACTTGGTGCATTAGGCCAAAATGAACCAGAGAAATCTTTGGATCACAGAACAGCATTGGTATCTACTTTTTAGTCTTCATAGCAGCTATTTTAACCTGGGAGGGCAGTCCTTGGAATAAGATCCATTTTACTGTGGAAGGGATGAATTAATGTAGCGTTTTAAGGCATCTAATTCAGGTAGCATGATTTATTTATTCTGTTGGCAACAGCTGAACCAGAATTTTCCTCTGGATTCACACACCACACTACTGCAAACAATCATTCAATATTCATTTCATTTATGTAGGCTAAGCTAAGCCTGTGCACGCCTGTATGTAAGAAGTCATCCAAGTTACATAAAAAAAGACACAGCACAGTTGATCAACATCTGGCCTAAACAGACTTTTATATAAATACAGATGGTTTGGGTTAATAAAAATCAGTGTAAATAACTACTTAAAGTTTTTAGGACACATTAATCCTGGTTTTCCTTCCAGGCTTTATTTTTTGTTGTTTGTTTGTTTGTTTCTTTTTCATGTTCAGTACATTGTGTTCTATTGCTATAACTTTAATCACTTTTATGTAATAAGCCATTACTGGAAGCTGGAAATAGAATTTAAGATCGTTTTTGTTTTTGCAAGTGTTTATTGGTTGGATTTGGAGTTGGCAATTTATCTAAATCCTCAGAGTTGAGGAATTAAAAGGAATGGTTCTATATGACAAATGTTGATCCATATTGCTTATTGTTCTTCCAGAATGTGCTCGAATACTGTGGTAGTGAGGCTGAACTAGGAACCTGCATATAATAGGATAGGCTAGAATTCACCTCCTGGCTAGATCATGAACTCCTTAACTTAGCACTTGACTCTGCATGTATGAACACCTTTTTTAAGCATTGAACATCTCAGCTCCCATTTGCCTCGGGCTTGATTTGCATCCTTTATGCATGCTGGAAGCAGGACAGATGGCTTGGTTTAATAAAAAGAAGCATAAATAAGTACGTAAAGATTTGGGACATCTGTAATAATTCTATGGATTTCAATGGGCTTGTTAGTGAAAGTAAGGGTACTCAGCATATGGAAAGGTTGCAGAAATGAGTTCTTAAATGAGAGTCTATACATCCTGCACCTTGAAGGCTGAGACTCTCATATTTTTAGATTCCTTGCTCGGGCAATGGGAGTTGGTGGAGAGT
This sequence comes from Podocnemis expansa, assembly GCA_007922195.1. Classification (NCBI taxonomy): domain Eukaryota; kingdom Metazoa; phylum Chordata; order Testudines; family Podocnemididae; genus Podocnemis; species Podocnemis expansa. The sequence continues at coordinate 16,531,463 of ML682028.1, read as the reverse complement.
AAAACAGAGAGTCAGATTCAAAATTTGGCACAATAATATGGCATTTGTTCTCTGAAAGTTCACACATAATAAGGGAGGTCAGAATTATCTAAGAGAGCTGAACAATACGGTTTACATAAATGGACCAACTCTTTCTCAAATCCCTGATGACAATTTCAGCCAAACTAATAGAAGAGTCTCCAAGATTAACTAATGATTTGGGTTTTAAAAAATCTACCAACAAGGCTTATTTTGGCTGACAAAAACTCCAAAAATGATTATTTCTTCAGCATAACTTCAAGACATCCGCATAAAGTGTGCCTCAAGCCTCTCACTTGCCATGTTTTTGCTCACTCCCATCTTGCAAACTTCATATCATGAAAACTCCATGCTCTAATAATCCCAAATCTTTGCATTGTTTCCTGGTTCTCTGGGGGTTTGCATCTCTCTCTCTTGCTCCTCTTCTTCTTCTCTGAAAACAAAACAAAAGGATTCATTCTCTAGATGAAACCTGACTTGTCAAGAAGCTATTGGTGACAGCTGAATAATGCAACTACACTACAAGAGAAAGTAATGGGAAGTATAGATGCTAAATATGAAAAATAGAGAGCTGGGTTAGGCCCACCATTATCTGGTGAGGCAGGGAAAAATACATGATTTGACTAGGAATTAATGGAATGTTTGCCACAGTAGAAACTAGCAGTGCATATACATATCTTTGGTTTTTCCCCTCAAAACAAGTCATACACTGGGAAGTTTATTATTTGAATAGGAATTAATAGAATGCTTGCCACAATGGAAACTAGCAGCATGTATCCATATCTTTGGTTTTCCTCTCAAAACAAGTTGTACACTGAGAAGTTTATCATCTCAATGTTAATCTTACCATGAAAGCAAAGCTGAGCATTTCTTTAATCTTACAGAGTCATTGTCATCTGAACTTTACAGGAATTATACTCACTACTAATATCCTAGCACACTGAGTGCACTGGTTTGGTGTCATCAGCATAGTGCTATTGTCTGTACCACTGCTGCTCTGTCATGTAGGCCTTTTGTGCTGCTACTATGTTTTCTCCAGTTGTACATTTTGTTAGAATAATTTGTTCCAGATATGATTGCACAATGCAGTTGCATCTCAAAGCCAAAACCTGTCTGTCTATTATCAGGACACAGAAATGAAGGCTTTTGGCTTTCCAGCTTCAAGTTACACACAAAGTCCTCTGCCCTCCCCCGCCACCCTTTCTTAAAGCATTTCTTCTTAGGAAAGCTTAATGAATACAAACATAAATAATCCTAAATAAAATTAAAACAGCACTCAACTAGCAACAGAAAGTGTTCTCATTCATCATTGCACAGGGTAATGTATTCTGACACAGTCTCCTACAGTACACATATCAGTCTTACGTGTTATGAAAGGAGACTTTGAACTTGATGGAGATCAATGGATTTGGCCTCCATGGACTATAGATATCAATGGATTTGGATCAATGGATGGATCAAATCAATGGATTTGGCCTCCATGATCTATAGTACCATAGGTACTGTGTTGTGATAAAGAGTGAATTGCGCTTCTCTCCTAAGAAAGAAAATGCAGGGCCTTTGCACTCATCTCGCTGCTGGTCCATGATGTCCAGGCATCTTGTTCCCTGCAATTTTTGCCTATAGAAATTAGAGATGAGTGAAAACCATAAGCCTGAATCTAAGTCGTTGGACTGCATTTCAGGAACTGGATACCGGCTGTGTAAATCTGAATCCCTGGATCCAACTCCAACCCCTCTATAGAGTTGATTGTGAGTTAGGTATGAAATTTACTCTAGTTCAAATACAGCTAACAGCTCATGAAAACACCCATTCTCTTGAGATTTTGGCTTGAAGTCTATATAACCCTAATGTGAATGTACAGCTGAAAATCTTCAGCTAATTATTATATTTTGGAAGACAGCAAAGGCTCTTCTCCCTGGGGCTACTGACTATCAAAATGAAACCAGGTGACAGGTGCTCCCAAGATCTGTGACTATATCTCCCTGTTTATTTTGGTATTTCTAGTGCATTTCTCATCATTGTAGCTGTATGTTAATGTGACATCTGTCATTTTGGCTGACTTAGGAGATTAAACTGGATCCACTTCAGAGATAAAAGCATGACAGCTTGAACTAAAGAGCTAGAGTCTTTAGTGTGAGGCTGTAACATAGAAGATTGGGGTAGGAAGAGACATCAGGATGTCATCTAGTCTCACCATCTGTCCAAAGCAAGACCAAGATCAACTAAATGATCCCAGCCAAGGCTTTCTCAAGCCAGACCTAAAAAACCTCTCAGAGAGGAGATTCCACCACCTCCCTAGGTAACCCATTCCAGAGCTTCTGCACCCTGCCAGTGAAAACTTTTTCCTAATATCCAATCTAGACAACATCCCCCACTGCAACTTGAGACCATTGTTCTTTGTTCTGTATCTGCACCACTGAGAACAATGTAGCTCTATCCTCCATGGACCCCCCATTCAAGAAGATGAAGGCCGCTATCAAGGCCCCCTTCCACCCCATCACTCTTCTCTTCTGCAGACTAAACAAGCCCAGTTCCCTCAGCCTCTCCTTATAAGCCATGTGCTGCAGTTTCCTAATAATTTTTGTTGCTCTCTGCTGGACTTTCTTCAATTTGTCCATATCCTTCCTGTAGTTGGGGGGGGGGGGCAAACAGACTCATATCACAGACTCATGGATCAGGCATGGAAGGGGGCATATAACACACAGTGACCAGTGGGTTAAGTAACCACCTTAAGCAGAGGAACAATCAGAACATGAAAATCTCATGAGACCTGATTCATTTTCTGAGAGTTTTGGGCCAAAATCTCACGAAACCAGCTCAGGAGATTTTGAAGGTAGGAAACGCAAAGTTAGGAAAGGTCTGCTACACTGTCTGTGGTAGTCAAACAGATATGTAAGTTACTTAAGATAACTTGTTTATCTGCATTCAGCCTCCCTACTCCTGGCATCTCCACTGCACTGAGTTGAAAGTAGAGGCTCTCCCTTTCCCTCAGCTCTACCTAGTCACTGGGGTGATGTTCAGGGGTCAAACTTCCTGATCAGTTGAACAGTAAATTTGAACTGACACTGGCAAATTTGCTACCATCTGTGAAGACAAGAACCTTAAATCTCTAGTCTTGGATTCCAAATGTCAAACCTTGGCTTAAAAGTAATGCTGATCCTTGCACATCTCCCCTGGAAACAGAGACTTTTGGAAACAGACACAGTAAGTCAGCACTTTGCCAAGCTATGATGCCACTCAGAAAGCATGCTATGGGGTAACCCATTTTATACAGCCAAATGTAAATGATTCCATCAACAAATAATGGATTTGCAAAAGTACCACCCTGCAGGGGAGAACAGTGTTCTCGATATGACAGAAAAAGAGCACAGCAGCACCAAAAATACCATGTGTCTCATTATCCTTTCACTGAGAGATGCTGTTCCACTTTCTGCACAGCTGAAAGTCTTTTCTGTACACTTAACTCATTAGTATTTACGGAACTACTTAACTCCTCCAAAGCTTTTATCAAGATAGCAGAAACCTCCCAATATTCAGTTCTACTTAGAGCGAATGCCCCAGCTCCCCCAAGACTGTCCCTGCTTTGTGTTTTTGTTCCTGCAGAGCCTAGAGGCTCCAAGTGACCAGAACTTCAATCCAAGAAAGTTTAGATGGTTTGTAAGGTTGAGAAAGGTTCCTTGCTTTGAGGAACCAGATGTCTTTACCACATGTTCTTGCGGTACTTCAATCAAGTCTTGCAGGACATATGCAACCTTAGGAGAGCAGAGTATCTATTAAATGGGATTCTGATAGTCAAGGTTTCATTGTACACCCCATCACTGCCATGGGCAACCTTACCTGAAGCAAGATATCACCAGTTCCAAATGGGAGATAGAGCAGGTGCTGTAGTGAGCCCACTGTACAAGAAATCTAGGAGATATTTTAGGAAAAATTCCTAAAGCTTTCAACTCTGTGTTCAGCTTCAATAAGGAAGTCAAACAGGATGTTGGTTGCACTGATGAAGGAATGTAAGAAAATTGAAAAGAGAGAGTTATTATTGTACAAGGAAATTATATGATCTTGCCCAGATTATGATTTATGGTAAAGAAACCAGATCAGACCTCAAGTCTTAAGATAGGATAAATGTTCAAGACAATGTGTTTATACCATTACTGAAGAACTCAGAGGTTGATTGGCTGCAACTTGAAGGGTCTTCTCATGTGTTTGTTTTGCTTCAAAGCCAGCTACAAAATAAAATTAATAAATTGCTACAAACAAGCCCTCAACAAGAGGTTCACATTCATTTGCTAGTGTTGTTTTTCACAGCCTGTGCTCCATTCACCCTTATGAACACTGCAAATACTGTTCAGAAACTCATCCTCACAAAATCACTGTAATTCAAAAAGCCTCCTAGGCAACACTGGCTAAAGTATTCCCACAAAGATCTTTATATTGCCTAAAAGGGAACAATGCTACCTCTTATATAAGGTAATGCACCATTTTGAGATCACTTGATGACCAGACCTTCAGGCAAGTCTTTTATAAATTAGAGAGATAAAGTGGATGAGGCAGTATCTTTTATTGGGCCGACTTCTGTCGGTGTGAGAGGGAGAAACTTTTGATCCACACAGCATTCTTCTTCAGGTCTGGGAAAGGTAACTGAAGAAAAGCTGCATGTGGCTTGTGTCTCTCATTGGCTGATGTTGGTCCCATAAAAGATATTACTTCATCCACCTTGATTCTCTAGCATCCCTGAGATTGACAGAACTAAAACTACACTGTGTACAATGTTAGTATGGAGATGTCAGAGGAAGGACAGCATTCCAAATGAGCTCAAAGGAAGCAAATTTATGCCAGTTGGTGCTTTGCCCCCGGCTACATTTCATGCTTGGCAAAGTTCAGACCAAATATTTTGTAAACATATTTCTACAAAAGCCCAAATGACACACCGAAGAAAGAGAGAGATTGAGAGAGAAAAGAAGAGGGAAACATGTTCCTAATTAAGTAAATAAAACAGGGTTGCTTAATGAAACTGGTCAAATAACTAACACTGATCTTGTGAAAAGTTGAAAACAGAATTTGTACTTGCTGATGATACTTTTTTAAAATAAAATGTAACAAAATACCCAGTGTCTCTCACTTTCAACAAGATATTAATCTGAACCAGTTCCAGAGACTCCTGGTGTGTGTGCCACAACATCACAATTTGCCAGTCCAGACTCTAAAAATTGGTAATAAGTACATATTTTAAAATATATAACAACAACAATAATAAAGATAAACAGGCAAATAATTTCTTTGTGCTGGGTTTGTATATTTGAGACAGTGAAAGCCAAAAATATGTGATGTATGAGGATATAAATTCATTCCATTCGAGTATATGATAAGTACTAGTCAGCATGGATTTGTCAAGAACAAAATTGTGTCAGATCAACCTGATAGCTTTCTATGATGGGGTAACAAGCCTTGTGGATAGAAGGGAAGTGGTAGATGTGGTGTATCTAGACTTTATTAAGGCTTTTGGTACGGTCTCGCATCACCTTCTCATTAACAAACTAGGGAAGTACAGCCTGGATGGAGCTACAACTGTAAGACGGGTATATAACTGGTTGGATAACCACTTCCAGAGAGTATTTATCAATGGTTAACAGTCAGGTTGGAAGGGCATAATGACTGGGATACCCCAGGGATCAGTTCTAGGTCTGGTTCTGTTCAATACTTTCATTAGTGATTTAGATAATGGCATAGAGAATATACTTACAAAGTTTGCAGATGATACCGAGCTGGGAGGGGTTGCAAGTTCTTTGGAGGATGAGATCACAGTTCAAAATGACCTGGACAAACTGATGAAATGGTCTGAAGTAAAGAGGATGAAATTCAATAAGGACAAACACACTTGGGAAAGAACAATCAAATGCACACATATAAAATGAGCAATGGCTGGCTAGGAAGGAGTACCTGGGTATCATAGTGGTCCACAAGCTAAATCTGAGTCAACAGTGTAGCACTATTGCAAAAAAAGCAAACATTATTATGAGATATGTGATCAGTAGTATTGTAAGTAAGACACATGAAGTAATTCTTAGACTCTATGCTGATTAGGCCTCAGCTGGAGTCTTGTGTCCAGATCTTGGTGCCTCATTTCAGGAAAAATGTGGACAAACTGGAGAAAGTCCAGAGAAGAGCAACAAGAGTGATTAAAGGTCTGGAATACTTGACTTCTGATGGAAGATTGAAAGACCTGGGCTCATTTAGTCTGAAAAAGAGGAGACTGACTGAGGATATGATAACAGTTTTCAAGTACCTAAAAAGGTTGAGGAAGAAAAATTGTTCTCCTTAACTGCTGATGATAGGCCAAGAAGCAATGTGCTTAAATTACAACAAGGCAAGTTTAGGTTGGACATTAGGAAAAAATTCCTATCAGGTGATTAACCACTGCAATGAGTTGCCTAGAGAGGCTGTGGAATCTCCATCATTAGAAATTTTTAAGAGCAGTTTTGACAAACCCCTGTCAGGGATGCTTTTAGAAGGTACTTAGTCCTGCCATGAGTGCAGGGGACTGGACTCAGTGACCTCGCAGTGTCCCATCCAGTTCTATGAATCTGTGATGTAGTAGAAATATTGGAAGACTCAGTTATGAATAATTTACATAGAACAAGCATTAAAATTATTGGAGCTCACCCCTTCAGGTCATGATGTTAACTGGGGTATTCTGCCAACTCAAAGCCTGCGGCCAGAGCCTTGTGGACTAGACCAGCTGGTCGGGGTGGGGCAGGGTGGGCACATAAGGCTGCGAAGGAGCAGTGCAGGAAGGGTGTCTTCCAGCCCCAGCTTTCCCCACCCCCCAAAATTGAACAGGGCCTCCTCCAGCACTAAGGGTTGGGGGCCTGCAGCTACCCCAGCTCCATTCTGGCCTGTGAGGAGGTGAGGGCTCCCCAGGCCAATTGGCCCTGGGCCCCACACCCAATAGGGACAGCCCTGCTTGTGGTAACTACTTAACGTAGAGTGCTGTCAGGAAATAAGCCAATGAAGACACAGCTGTCTAGCTGATGGACTGGTAGAAACCGTGTAATACAAAAGTGCTCTTACTTCAACACTGTACTTCACTTAGGCTCAAGCACAACACAAGTGTTCTTACTTTAAAGCTATATTTTGCTTAGGCTCTTGCACACATCTGCAACAGGTTAGTAAAACATTCCAACCCTCAGTAATTACCAAAATCTGGGGCAGCCTTTGAGTGGAAACAGTGATGGCTTGCTGATTAGCCTGATCTTCCAGCTGTCATTGGCAGATCCAGAAGCTGTTTCCAAGGAGAGATCCCAAAGAGTTCAAGCCTCTTCCCCAAAACATGTCAAGGAAGAATGGAAAAAAGTTTCAAGAGTCAAGCCTAAGGTTGTCAGACTATTTAATTAACTAGATGTGTTCCGACATAATCTGCATACCTTGAGGCCTGGACAAACATCTCCCAGAAAGCATGGGTAAATACACTTATTTTCCTGAAACATAGATCTCAGCACATCTCCCAGACCATGGGGGGTGGGGAGGCGTTACAGCATCAGGCAAATGTTGAACAAGAGGCTCCCCTCCCCTCCTGGCATAGTCATGCCAAGGCTGTACATGCCTGCAGAAAGGGCTACAAAGTTCTGCCAGTTTCCAAAGGGACAGCCATATTAGTCTAGTCCAGCAAAAAGAACAAGGAGTTGTGTGGCACTTAAAGACTAACAGATTTATTTTTCATATGAGCTTTCGTGGGAGAAAACCCCCTTCATCAGATCCATTCTGTAAGGCTATGTCTACACTGAGCATTTCAAACTGACCAGTTTGAATCTAATTCAGTCAATTCGAATTGACATGGCCACCCTAGAAAATCCAATTCGAATTGACATGTCCATGAGCAGGACTTGCTAGTTCAAATTCCATAGGAGTGCCTCAGTTTGAATTGAGGAAAGCAGGCACGTCCATGCACTTATTTGAATTCAAATTGATGACAATCAATTCGAATTCATGTGCAAGTGTAGACATAGCCTTAGCTCCCCCATTTTCGAAGCATCTGACAAAGTGGGATTTTCTCCCATGAAAGCTCATGCAAAAAATAAATCTGTTAGTCTTTAAGTGCCACATAACTCCTAGTTTTTTTCTACAAAGTTTTGCTGGTGTTAGCAGCAAGTACAATAATCAATATTATACCATCGAGTAGTCTGTGACCCTTTTAATAGTCTATCAAAATCTCCTCGTACAATGCCACATTGATTGGATCATGCTACACAAAATGTTCATTTGAGAATACAAATTTAACAGGCTTACTTACAATGTCATGATGGATACCACTGAAGCAGTTCCAAAGGGGCAACCGGGTTAGTCTAGAAAAACAAAAAAAGCAGTGTAATATACTTCCTTACTGTAAGTTCGCCCTCTTCAAAGTGTCTGACGAAGTGGGATTTTCTCCCACAAAAGCTCATGAAATAAATAAATCTGTTAGTCTTTAAGTGCCACAAGACTCCTTGCTTTTTTACCACTGACAAAATTCCCTACTGGAATTTGCTCTAAGGATGAGTAATTCCTGAGAATTCCCGACTTCTTCAACAGAGTTCTTCATTAATGGGCATATTTTAAGAGATTTATTGGTTCATTAGAAAACATCAAACTTTGGGGGTGGGGGGGGTTTCCATTAACTTTCATCCCTGTTAAATTGAGCTGGAGTGAAATATCAGATAGCAATCCCATACTCGCCTTGTACAACCAATCTATTGAAATCAATGGAACTACTAACAGAAAAGGCTGTTACTCAAGGTCAGTAAGAGAGATGCAATCTGGCTCTATAAAAGAACAAATTTTTATGTGAGATATCTCTATTTCCTGCCTCTAGTTGGATTGAAAATACCATAAGAAAAACTTAGTATTTGTTCCAGCCAGAAGGAAAAAACAGCAAGAGGCCCAGGAAAATGTACGTATGAGGAAAGGTTACTTATTTTATCTTAGTTTTGTACTGAGTTCTTTTTTATCTGATCTGGTTCTTCCAGCCCTAGTTACCAGTACTTAATAATTGGCTTGTACATTTTCAGAGAGTAACATAGATGTTACACACACAGTTTACATTTTCAATGTCTACAAAAGAACAAAGATGAAAATACTTTTATAAAATTTTATTTTAAGGAAACTTTTGTACTGCAGAATTGCAAGAAGTCATTAAAAGATCAGATTTCCACCACATAAAAACTCAGCAATCAGAGAAGCTGTTGGGAAGGCAACTTGAAAGTGGTGGCATGGGGTGGGGTGGGGAGTTAAGGAGTTTTATTTTATTCAATTTTTCAGTCTTTATCTTCACCTTAGACCCATAACACATCTAACTGGCTATTATCTGACTAAAAACCTAGACTCAGATAATAGTATTTAGCTATTCATCTTTTCTGTTCTACATGCTCTAACATATTTTGCCTTGAAAAGCTCTCTCCATATAACAAATACTTACTCTTCTCCTCATTTCTTAATAAGATCAGCTCTTTGCATCATCTGCTTTTGCTGCCAAATGGAGATCATCCATTTTACTTGGATGATATTGATTTGTTTTCTGTAAAAGACACAATATTTTTAATAGTGTTTCTGGATTTTTTTTCCAAAGAAAGTAGGTATTTCAAAACCAGAGAAAACTTCCACAAATGTAGAGGTCTGACTGTGAACTAATATGTACTGTTTTTACACTGGTGTGATTCCATTGAGTTAAATGGGGTTATTGTATCTTAAACTAATGTATTCAGAAGTAAGGAAGGAAGAAATGCAGAAAGAAACAGACAGGCTTGAGAAGTTTGTCTAGAAACCCCCACACTATTGTAGCCTTTAACATTTGGTCATGCTTCAAATCCTGAAGACTGAATGAATCCAGGAGAGTAATATTTACTGAGCACAAATCAATGGGACAGTTGAGGCTATACATCTTCTCATATAGCCTCATAGAGTGAGTAAATTCTTATTCTTAATTATGGTTAGAAGGATTAGATTTTTGTCAGCAAATGTCTATAACCATCCATTCCACTATACACACACAAACTGACTGAAATTATATCCATTGTTGATCACTGAGATTTATGGATAGACCAAGTAAGAAACATCCTGTGCAAGAACTTGCTAGAGTTTTATTTAAGGGTATTTTGTTTTCTGTATTTTGGCCTCTGGTGCTGATTATTCAGACTTTTAGTGGTTTTAAAGCTGGAACTTTTTAATCTTAATACCTGCTGACATTAAATTAGTTTGACACCCACTCCCCATAACTTTCCCATGACTTTGAACAGGCGAATGGATTAAAATTTACAAAAATATAAAAATCAAATTTTGCCCAGCCTATCCCTTATTCTTTACTTGAGAACAGAACAGTAACAATTTCATTAACACTGCCAGAAATTATGGCAAGTTATGATCATTTGCTTTACCTTAATGAACAATGCGGGGAAAAAATTACCATTCTATTGTGTGTCACAAGCAAATATTTCTACTCATCTGTGAAGGAGAGCACTAACACTGTAAACTTCAGCCTGGAACTCGGAAACAGAACCGTCAATTAAGGAGACTGCCTGATCCGCCCTAATGACCTGTTTAAACAGGAAGGGAAACTGAGGGGTAACTGTGTTAGTCTAGTTCAGCAAAACACACAAGGAGTCTGATGGCACTTACAGAGACTGACAAATTTATTTATAACAAATAAATAAGTTTACAAATAAATTTGTTAGTCTTTAAAAGTGCCATCAGACTCCTTGGTTGAGAAGCAGAATCTGAAAGGACTTGGGTTAAGGTACAGAAAAGGGGGAGTGTTGAAAGCAGGCAATTGCTGTGGCTGTGGTTGTGGTTGTAGTGCTGAGTACAGACAACTCTTGCAGTGGTTGGAGAGAAGTTTATGATGCCAATGGCAAACGGGTTTCTTCCTGCCATCAACGGGAGTTAGGAGCTTAAATATCACTAAACAGCTGGACTTGTAATGCCTGATTTCCTCCTTGTGAAAGTGCCTAGAGCACATAAGTGCTTGGAAATTCTAATTTTTAGGAAAAATTTTATACCTCTTGAATAGTTTTTTTTTTTAAAAAAAAAGCAAATTGTTCATGGGTTTGCCGCATAGTCCTTTGAACCCTCACTTGTACCCATATAACTGATTCCATGGACTTCATTAGAACCCTATTGATTTTGCTGGGTGTCAGACTCACAAGCAAGTCTTAGTTTATGTCTACACAACCCACAGCAGTGAGCATCGGAGTGTGGATTGACCAACCCCATCCCTCAGCTTCAGAGCCCAAGTTGCAACATCTACCCAGCTGTATTTAGCTTCACAGTGCAAACCCTACAAGAGTAAATCAGTTGACCTGGGCTGCAAACTGCCATTCACTAGGTAGACATAGCCTCAGGGGGTCCAGTGACACTTTCTCTGGCGAAGACAAACACTTAGGTACCACTGAGTGCCTTAAAATCACCACCTAGCTACCACCTAAATCTGGAGGCATCTAAAATCCCCAGGCAGTTAAATTACATCATTAAAATCTTGCAGGCATCAAAGGGCTTATCGATAGGGACATTCAGGAAAATTAATGTGATTTAATTAAAGGTACAAGTTTAAAGTGGATTCGTTAAACTGCACTGAGCCCAGTGTATGAGGACACTGTCCTTTAGCATTAAAATTGCCCCTTAATTCACTCTGTATACCTGGTTCCACAGGAGTAGCCATGCTAGTCTGTATATAGCAAAAAACAACAAAGTCCTGTTGTACCTTAAAGATTAACAAATTTCCTTGAGCATAAGTTTGCATGGGCTGTAACCCACTTTGCCAGCTGTGACGAAGTGGATTGCGGCCCACAAAAGCTTATGCCCAAAGAAATTTGTTAGTCTTTAAGGTGCCACAGGACTGTCATTGTTTATGCTAACAATTTTTGTTGTCAAAGCTGTTTGTTTGTATATAAATAATTAAATATTCATTGGAGAACCTGGGTCTCCTACCAAAGGGTCTTGGATTCATTTTCACACTCTCTAGCCAATGCACTTTCCTGAGAGGGGAGGAGATCATGAGGTGGGAGACCCACGTTCAAATCCTGTCTCCACAGCAGGAAGGAGGAGGAACCTACGTCCCAAATGGGTGCACTAAAAGATTTTTGAAAGTAACCTCACCACCACCTCCTCCATTTCTTGAAAAAACAGCTCAGGTGTCAAACTCCAAGGGTAGATTCAAGGCTGAGAATCACATAGTACATCCCTGGAGCCTCAATTTGGGCTCCTAAATCCCTTTGAGATACAGGCTTAGTTCAAAATCCATGCTTCAGCATTTCCTACTGACTAGCTTAGGTGGCTGCCTGCTCAGCATTTTTGGTTTTAAGGTCTTAGGTGCCTATCTCTCCACATGTAGTGCACATAAGGAAAGTAAGCGCCCAGTTTGTGGTATGGATTACACAGAGTGGCAAAATGCCAAAAATTAGGCCTTGCAGCACCTAAGTCCCTTTGTGAATCTAGCCATGAGACCTTGCCCTTGTCCCATCTTCATGAAGCTCCACTGCCATTGGCATAGGTAGAACAGAAGTATTCCAGCTCTATCTGAGCCCCTAGAACTGCCCTGAATATAACCCAGATGTTGTGCTAGTAAATAATTTGCCCCAAGGCCAAAGGCACAATGTTAAGGATGTGCTTCACTGTATATACCAATGAGGCAGCTTCACAGTGCTTGGAACATTTATGCAGGCCTAATGGACCATTTTCTTTGTTGTACAATTGAACCATTACCCACCAGGTTCCAGGAAAAAAACAGCTGTTGGCATTTTACCACAGAAAGGTTGTGTGTCTTCCCAGTTCTGTTTCTTTTTCTCCAGTCTAATTGTTACTCTTAATGTGATTATTCTCCAAAAGCCTGTTTCATAACAAAGTTGTTTGACCTTGGGATACCATTTACTTTGACCTCAATTGAAGAGCTTATTCGGATTTAATATATAAACATCTGTTTCACGTAACAGCCAATAACTCAGGATCTGTAATAACTCATGAGCATCATCCAGACATTAACTTTATCAAATCATAATGACCTTCTAAAAAACTGGTCCTGTTCAATCCTTCTTTGCATTAGTGTGGCTGTAACAGACAATGCAAGCTGAGTATAATATAGCGTGTCATAAACTGCACGGCACAGCTCCACCCAAAAGTATCTAGATGAGCTGGACTATGGGAGAGAAAAATTTGAATAAGGAGACAACTTGGAGGTAAAGTAAACATAGAATCTAGCAGGTCTGGTCTCCAAACTCCAAAAGCTTGATCTTCTAGTCCACAGAAATCCTATTGACTTCAGGGAAAATTCCCCTCAGGGGACAAGGGAAATAACTAACTGAACCCTCAACAAACACTGGCTCCCCACAACCCAGGAGTTTTCCAATCCTGGAGAATCCTGAGGTGGTTTTGTTAGAACAACTTCACAGGATATGTCTATATTTCAAGTGAAGAGTATATCTCCCTACTCAAGGAGCCATACCTAGCTCTGTTTGAGTGAGCATGCTAAAAACAGAGTGTAGATACGTTAGCTCAAGTGATAGGAGGGGCTAGCTGTTCTGAGGATAGCAACAGGGCCACATCCTCTTTGACAAATATCCATCAGAATTTCATAAAATTGTTTTATAGAAGAAGGCAGCTTGTGCTCCCGAGCTTACAAGCAGCTAATAAGTTGTCCCATACGTCTCTTAACTACAAAAGATCATTCTTCATTCTAGGAAAGACTTTGGGTCAGATGCTCAGCTGATGGGAATTGCTGTGGCAACATTGAAGAGGATGGTCTCATTTCTTCTCTTACAATCTACAAATAAATTTAGGCAGGCAGCCACCTCTACTGATTCACTTCTCTGAAGTGATGCATATGTAATGCCTCATATCACGGGGTGCTCCATTCCTGCTGCAGAGTGGAAACCATTCAGCACTTTGAAGGGTCAGCCCACTGGGTTCGGGTCCTTCCACACACGATGAATTCACTGACATAAATATAATATTAGATTTTAAAAGCCTTGGACATGCCATTGGTGAAAAACAGGTTGCTTTTCAAACTACTTAGGTATATTAGAATAAGAAAAACACTCAACAGAGAAGATGGTTGGCAACATTCCCTGATTCATATTTCAAAGGGGAAATTGAAAACACTCACAAGGGGTGCAGCCATTTATCATGGGACGGATGTTCATATAAACAAACTAATACAAAACATATTAATATCTTGCTGTTCTTGAGCTATTCCATATCTTCCAGCCTATCACTAAGTAGTAATACATCAGAATAAAGAGGGGAGTTAGGAGTGTTTTCTATTCATTTTTGGTATAAAGAAAGAGAGACAGATACAGAGAGAGAAAATAAAGAACAGCACTGGCATAGCAGTTTTCCTTAGCGTTTTACATACAAGAGCAATGAGACATGAAACAGGTATTTTCCGTCAGCAAGAGGTGCTAAAGAGATTCTATCTAGCACAAGAAGGATATCTAGTAGCATGACTGGAAATCTGAAGTGCCAAGAAGAGATTATTTCGTTTAATGAGCAATTAATTATTGATCATCCTTAAAACTATTTTGACAACAATTTCTTCATGCAAATTCAGCTCCAAAGATAAACTAAGAACAATTAAGTGGAAATCAGTGATGAAATCATTTGCAACAATCCTAATATCTCCATTTTCTTGTTAATTTCTGGCATTCTCATGACTTTTTCCTTTGCTTACGCACATAAACAGCCTCATCTTTTGACTGAGCCCAGAAATCTAAACAAGCTAATGAGCCAGATTCACCCATCTTATTCCAATGTTGCATAAGTGCCAAACTCAAGTAAGACAAAGGTGAATATGTTTCCGAGTTTAAAAATATTCTTATGAAAAACTCCAGTTGACTTTACATTCTACCCCATTGTTTTTCTTCATGTCCAAAAAGGTAAGCCAGGGCATAGGGTACCTAAACTATTAACGGGTTACGTGCACAGTCCTGAAGGGATTTGTGCATACATCAGACTATCATGTGCATAGCTAAAGGGTGCAAAGGTGGGAAAATAAGAACACTAGATTAGCAGGGATTATTCAATATAAGGCTCTCAGCACCCCTCAAAGGTGCTGTCTGCCTGGGTGGCATTCATGCATTCCAGTTCCATCAGATCAAGGAAGACGAGAAAGATGACATTGTGTTGGAGCTTGCTTACCTAAAGCTCCTGCTCATGATCCTGCTTCATCCATTTTGGTCTCGAGCCCTGATCCCACATTTGTCGGCTTGATTCCTGTGTGTCCAATCCTATCCTGTATGCCTAGATGGCGTAAGTGAAAAAGACTTTCTTTAGTTTGTTTATCCCTTTTATTACATTTTGTAACTTCTTTAGGCCCTTTGGACTCTGGACTTGTGTTACTGCATATATAAATTATTTTGTCTCAATAATATGCTTTTTGTAATATTGTTCTTTGGTGAGTCCCAGCAGAAGGAAACCAGAGACCAAATCTGAAGAGGTCCTTTGATAGTTATTTGAATTCAGTTATCAGATTGGTTTTGGAGGGTAATAAGGTCCATTGACTCTTGGTGGAGTCACAGGGTCTTTGGTCAAACCTAACCCCCTTTTGGTAACAAATAGAGTCTGAAGTCTCCATTTTCTTAAGTTTCTTCTCCAGGATGTAGTTCAGGCACTT
The DNA here is from genome assembly GCA_007922195.1 of Podocnemis expansa. NCBI lineage: Eukaryota > Metazoa > Chordata > Testudines > Podocnemididae > Podocnemis > Podocnemis expansa. The sequence goes on along the minus strand of ML682028.1, from coordinate 16,515,814 downwards.
GTGAGTTTCATTTAACTTTGTGTTAGCAGGATTCTAGCTAATGTGAACTAAAAGCTCAATTTCTGCTTCTGCTTTTTTTAAAACCCTAGATGGAAATGATCCTCCACACATACTCCATCCCCACTCAAAAAGATGAGATAGTAGGACTCCTTGCCCATATATTTCAGAAACGAAATGGACAGGACATCTTGGCAGCAACTTGAATGGCTCCAGCATAGATGCAGGGGACAAATGGGCCAGTGTGTGCATTACAAAGACTATTAACTCCTACTTTAAAACTAAGGAACAGGCAGGAATGGAAGAAGAGGCACCCCTGGAAATGACTACTCCAGTTTCTGGTGAGGACACAGAGTCAGTAGGAATGGACTGGGGAAAGATTGCATGGTATCTGTTGAATTTGTTGTCATATACTTTAGCATCAGAAGGGACCATTATGATCATCTAGTCCAGTGGTTTTCAAACTATGGGTCGGGACCCAGTACCAGGTCACAGACTCTCAGGTACTGGGTTGCGAAGCCCCCTGCCACTGCCACTAAAAGACTGGAATGCATTGTTGAAAGATGTAATTGTTGGGTCATGGGCATAAAAGTTTCTTTTTCCTCCCTTCCAACTAAGTTCCAAGAAAAAAAAAGTTTGAAAACCACTGATCTAGGATGACCTCCTACACAACACAGGCCACAGAACTTCACCCACCAACACCTGTAACAGACCCCTTAACCTAGGAATGAATTACCAAAGTCCTCAATTCATTTTAAAGACTTCAAAGTACAGAAACTCCACCGGAGAATCCACAAGCAAGCGATCCATGCTGCAGAGAAAAGTGAAGAGGAACTTCAGTTTTTACAGTAGTCAACCCAGAATCTTTCATGAGCACTAATTTATTTTAAAAAAAAATGCTCTAGGGCCTCCAGCTCAGCCACGAGTTATTGGGATCAATACAAGAATTAAAAGATGAAATTCTATGTATGGCCTCTTGTATTGAGTAGGTGTTCATAATGGCCCCTCGAAACCATAGGCATAAAAATAAATATCTAAATATAAATTTCAGTATTCTTCTCCCCTCTTCCTTGTAGATATATTTCCATGACCAGACACTTCAATGGCTTTTTCTTTATTATAAGGCAAGAGTATTTAAGAAGGCTGTGCTATGGACAAGGAGCGAGAAACTTATTTATTTAAAACAAATACCCAAAGACAACTTGATTTTTATCACTTAACATCTGTACAACAGCTGGGCTTACCCTGTGCTTCACCACCCACTATATCTTGTTACTGGACTTTCTGTTATTTGTAATAAGCACTAAAACTGAAAAATCAAGAAAACATTTAGAAATTGAGGGGCGGAGATGCATTTGCTGACACTATCCGTGCTTTGGCCACCTTTATACTTTGCAGTCCAAAGGCACCAAAAGGAAAATTGTAAAAGCCATTTGCTGGAGATGCCATGTGAAGTTTGTTTGTTTCCATGCCCATTAGATTCCATGCTGTAGAGACTTCAGTGTGATTCTAGTTGCTTCTTCCAAAGGCTTTCCAACTGGAAAAGAAAAATATGCATCATGTATCTATGCACCAGTTCTTGCCATCAGCTTACTTTTTAAAAACATGGGAAGCTTCAAGCAGAGAAGAGACAGAAATGTAAATGTAAAGGAGGACCATGAGAATCTGCTTTCGGTTATAAATGTGGGTTTGCTATGGAAATGCGGCATCTCATACTACTGACCAAGCTGTGATGCAGGATCAATTTTCTTTGCCCCAGCTGAATGTGTGCATAAGTAAAGGATCAGTAAGGAGAGATTAACAGGGTCCCTGGTTTATTTAGCAAACTTTTTTGTTTCATGGCATGCTTTTTAAGGAATAGTTTAATTTAATTCTTTAACTAAAATTGTTCATATTTGGGGCATGGTTCTTTTGGCACATCTGATGGGCTATGACTCTTTATTTGAAAATATTAGCAGCACATGTCTCAAATCATATAAACTATGTAGTAGACCAGTGGTTTTCAAACTATGGGTCAGGACCGGCTAGCACCTCTGCTTAACATGCAGAAGGTCCTGGGTTCAATTCCCAGGGGGTTGGACTCGATGATCTCACGAGGTCCCTTCCAGCCCTATGATTTGATTAATTGATTGACCCACTACTGGGTCACAGACCCCAGGTACTGGGTTATGGCGCCCCCCTGCCACTGCAAGACTGGAATGCATTGCTGAAAGATTTAATTGTTGGGTCATGGGCATAAATGATTTCTTCCAACTGGATCACAAGGAAAAGAGTTCAAACACCACTGTTGTAGACCACATTAAGGAAACTTTCACTCTCCACTCCAACTGGAACTTGGGACAGTAAGCTAAGAAGCAGGGAACTTTTGCCTCTGCACTCAGGTTAACACAGTTGGAATAAGGAGTTGTGATCGTTAACCCTCCCCCTTACTATCTTGTTAACATGAAGCATCTCCACACAAATACTGTGGGATGTTTCCGACAAAAGCTCGTGTGATAAATAAATTTATTAGTCTTTAGAAGTTCAGAACTCGTTTGTTCCACTGTAATGCTAGGCCACGCTGGCAGGTGGCACTGTTAGGCAGGTTTCAGTGCATCAATAAAGCTCCACAGACTTCTATGAGTATTTGGGGAGCTGCCTTCTTGAAATGCAGAAGCACCATTTATTGAGGCTGGTTGCAGTCTCTGCTTCTTTGGCATGTTACTCAAATCAAATATCTTTTGCCATAACACGTTCATTCTTTGTGAATGATCTTCCTACGCTCCCTTGTATTGCTACCTGCTGTCCTCAGTGTAAATCTTTACATACTTAAATCACAGCTACAAGCTTTAACCAACATCCACAGTGGTGAGAGGAGAGCAAACTGTACTTATTGGCTAATGACTGCCAATGATTTGACTTGCTTGCTTTCATGCCCTATACCTACCAGTCAAGTCACACACTGTTGGTCATCATACTTCATTTACCGTCAACCCTCTCCCTGTATGTCTGTTCAATTTACCATGATAAATAGCCAGTAACTATTGCACACAATAATCCAGAATACGTATATCACTGCCCGGTAAAATACTGACGTATTATTCCTGGTATCTACCTACCAGGCACCAGAATTTCTGCTTAGGAAGCAGTCATTTCACTCTGTTGATTCAGTTTCAAGAGACCAGCTTCCTAGCCACATCACCAGCCTCAGCATGTGGGTTTAGTTAGGAATTAATGCAATTACAAATAGGCACCACTGTGCCCACAGAAGGATATGCTCTAGACATTCAGCCCAAGCCCTTGGTGACTCAGGGCCTGATCCTGTGCCATTTCAGTCAAGAAGAGTTTTTCAGTGCTGGACATGGAGAAGCCCAAACCAGAAATCCAGTCCAAAAAGTGAGTGCAGGCGAGTCAGACATGGAAGGTTTTTGTAAGTGACTGTTGTAAACGTGGCACATAAATAGCAAGCAAGGAGCTTTTTAAAGCCCAACACCCAGTTAGAAACCCAGCTACTATGGTCATTCACTTCAATCACGTTACTGCACTCTTCCAAGTCCTCCATTTATGATCACTGAAAATGTGCTTAGACAATTTCTCCTGAACCTTCGTTCCATCCCTGCCTCTTCCACACAGGAAATCAATTATCCCTCCTTTCCATTATTGTCTTAATCCTGTAATTAGGTCCACAATTCTTTGAGATTATGAACGGTTCCCTTCTTGACTTCCTTGAAGTCTTCTTCCCTCTGCAGGAAAAATGACAAAAAGGACAACTGAAAAAATCAGAGTGGTTAATAAAATGTACCACTCCAAACGTGACATGGGCACAAGCCCCACAACGGAATAAGTGAAACCAGAACAGGCTCCAGCGTGTGGGTAGGATTCAAAGTGCCACCTGAAGGACAGAGGAATGCAGGACATTAAGCAAAGTCCTCAGTTGTGTGGGGAAATTCTCATTTCTAACCTGTTGGATGAACTGCAGGATAATTTGGGGGAGGGGTGTTCAGAAGGCATTTGTCCATGGACCCTGGAAACCGTGAAAAAGAAAGTGACATAATCAAGAGACAAACAACAAACCACAATGTTCTGGAGACTCAAGAATGATGTTGTCCCTACTAAAGTAGTTGCTAGCAGACATCAATCACTCATCAAAGTTACCCAATAAGAAAAATAAAAGAGCTGTTATCTTGTAACACCTTCAAGGAAGACCAGAGGACTGGACCATTGGACTCCTTGGTGTTCAAGGGGCATAGATCTTTTTCAAACGTCAAGTGTGTGTGTGATTCCAAAGATGGAACGTGATGTTTGGATTTTATAAGGTTTAAGTTGATATAAGGGACTCTCATCATCCCACTTTCTTATCCCCTCTAAAAGCTCCAGAACCTCATGGATACCAAGGCACAGAACTCTAAGAATGAACCTATTACGGGGGCCAATTTTTATAGAACGTTTCCCTGATTTAGGCAAGGTCAGTCACAGCTGTGCTGAAAGAGAAGTGTATGCTAACGAACCCAGTCACTCCCAATAAAGGAAACCTATTCACAAGTCTTGCAAGAAGTGTGCTTGGATGATTAAGAAGGCAAACACAGTTCCTTCTGACATGAAGTTATGGAACTAGTAGAGTAGCACTCTGCCGATGCTCAACAATGTGGGCAGAGTCATATTCAGGTTTCCCCTAAACTACATATCTGAGCTCCGTCAAGTCTACTTCCTCTCAAGACTGCTAAGTGAGACAGTGTCACAGAGGCTTAGGACTGGTGATGGCAATTCAGCCAGAGATGCTTTTGGCTTGGAGTCAGCCAGGAACTGAGATGGAGATGCAGAGAAGAGCCCAAGGAGCAAAGTCTGTCTCATGAAGATTGCACCTTGCAGGACACCTGTGATCCCCAAACTGGACAGCTCAGCTGCAAAATAGGCAAGATTAGCCAGAGGAAGGGCATGGCTTGGGTGATGCACTGAAGCAGGCATAACCCAGGTAGCCTTCTCTGGCTTCTTATGCCACATCTTCAACCTTAAATTTCACTAGTAGGTGGTGCATCCTTGCTGGGGTGCAATAAACTATTTTGTTCAAGAAAATGAAATTTGCATCTCTCCTGTTGACCTGGGGTGTAGCAAAACCATAGTGTTTTGAGGCCTTATTATATTATACTTTTAGACACCTTTATGGTGCCTGCTAAATGGTCAGCTGAAATTTCACACACACTTGCTTTTGCAGGCAGCAAATATGGATTTGTGCTTGCAACTGCACATGTTAGGGAGTTAGGCATCTGGGCAGCACATGCAAAAACTGACCATGAAACCTTGGAGAACATGCAGCCTTGCAGCCTGTTGGAAAATGTATCCCCCTGAGATGAGTCACTGCTAAATCTTAAACACAAGTCTTTGAGAAAAGTTATACATACATGTAGCATTTTCAGTTCCGATCCTAGGGCCAACTTACAACCAGAATGCCGATTTAGTGCACTGCACATGCTCAGTAAAGAGGAAAGCCAAGATCTTGGGAGGGGTTGCTTTTGTCTCAACTAGTTTTCGTGCAGCTGTATTAGTCACTCCTTCTGGCAGTCACACAACTACATTTTCAGGTCATAGCAAAGATCACAAGATGCAAATATGTCAGCAGCTTTCAGCATCCCCTCTACAAAGTAATTAAGCAAATAAACACAGTCGATGCCTTATAATCTAGCATTGGGGCAAAGAAGAACATACATCCATACAGAATTAGAGATTTGTTTGGAAAAAGAAAAAAATTGCTCTCCAGAGGGTAAAAACTAAAATGAAAGGAGAAAACCAAAGAATTCACGGTGTCTCCGGCTGCCTCTGCAGAATAAATATATGGATTCCTTGGGAATAATAATAGAAGCAGACAAAGCGAGCGCCTTTTAAACACAGATGGTTTTGTTTGACGCTTGCAGATCCGTGGTGCACTGTAAGAATGGCACGTCCCAGAGAGAGCCTGCAGACACACTGGTAACACAAAGTCTATTAATTTGTGAAAAAACAGCTGATTAAAGTGTTGCGCGTTCTACACCCAGAGCCCGTCTCTGTGATTCAGCGTAGCTTCAGGGGAGGGAGGATGTATACAAAGACTGGACGTGTGTAAATTGCAAGGCTTCCCCAGTTGTTTTTAATTAAAGGCCAAGATTACAAAAGGCTGGAAGGGAGGGTGATGATAATAAAAAGAGAAGGGGGAATCGTCTGCCCGGCATGGTTTTCAGCTGCGCTCCATCAGGCTTTGATGAGAACCCAGCGTCTGCCAAGATTACGGCACCCAGAGGAAAAAGAAATACTTTTGTCCTTCCTCCCTGCGACCCACCAGCAGCACCCCTCGAGACATGCTGCCATCTGTTTCATGTTGAGAGCAACTCCCACCAGTGCTGCTGGGCTGGAGACTTTCAAAGGTCTTTGCATGTAATAGAAACATCCCTGTATTGATATATGTGCCTCCTACTGTGAAATAACCCATTTATGTGGAGCAGGCAGAAAAGTCAGTGTTCCACAGATGGTGTTTCTCCTTCTTGCACACTGCATCTTTAAGTGTCCAGTGCTGCTCTGCTCAGCCAATAAGTCTGCTAGGAAATCTGCACTGTGCTTTCTGTCATTCCCACCCACACGTTAATATCCTTATTTCCCTTATTGTTGCTTTCGTGATCTCAAATTAAAGCCAACCAAAATGAACATTTTGCTCATTGAATATGGAAATCCAAGCAATTTGCATTCCTTGGGGCAGGACATGATTTCTGGTCCTCTCCCATCAGATGGAGGTACAGATTTCTGTTCCCTCTGGCAGGAAGTGTGAGCATAAGAGCCCCATTGAACCTAGACCGGGAAGTGTGTATATATATATATATATATATATACACACACACACACAGTTGGCTGTCTTCCCAATTCACTGGAAAGCCTCACATTGGTTTAAAGTGGGTACAGGATCTGGTCCTTCACTTAGCAAACTTGTAAAAGAACTGCTCCTATCTTCTTCAGGGAAGAACTGCCTTTAAATGCCCATTTTGCTTGAGCCAGCAATCGGAAATGCATTGTGTGATATTTTACAACAGATGATGTTCATGGTGAAAGGCAAGGTTACCTCTTCCTCACGTTGTTTCAGTGAAGAAGAGCCAAGCACTGGATGGGGATCTCCAGCTAGTTCCCAGCATAAATAACATGCCTACAAGAGCCACAAATGGAGAGTGGACAGCGTGGATGAGGGGGAAGCAGCCTATTTCGGCTTGCCGCTAAAGCAGACTAGAGAATTAATTTTTACGTCACCCAGCAGAGTCTAGACTCTATGTGGACCAGTTCCAAAGGGGTAGCCATGTTAGTATAGTTCAGCAAAACAAACAAGGAGTTTGGTGGCATTTTTAAAGACCAACAAATTTATTTATTGCATGAGCTTTCATGAGAAAATCTCACTTTGTCTGGTACTTGAAGATGGGGAGTCACAGAATGGGAACACGGTGTGCTTTAGAAATCAAGCCCTTGTAGTGTTCATTGCCACATGGTGCAGACCAGCCCTTAGTTTCTCTCTCCTTGAGCTGCCCAGGTTCTGTGGTATAAGAACAGGTCGGCTCAGTTTACACTTGCTAGCTTTCCCATGCCAACATGGCCCACAGCTCCATTAGGAATTAATATTTATTCTAAAGCTCACAGTACGTCTTTTCTCTGCATGCTGGAACAAATCCAGAGAGGAAAAGAAGAAAGCTGTTAGTTACTATCAGTCCCTGATTCCAGGCCTCCACATGCCCTGCTTTTCTAAATCAAAAATCAAAATTCAAAGTTTCAGACCCAAAAGCCCCGTATTGCTAATTATTGCAATAAATGCTTGGAGAAACACTTTCCCACGCACATGGAGTCCTCACTAATCTTTGGTATGGCTGGAGGGATGAGGAGCGAGCCAGATAATGAAAAAAAAAATTATTTAGGACCACCTAAGTGGAAGCAGAATCCTGTTCCTGACCTACTTCCTGCCCAATTAGCAACTCAGCCAGCTAGAGAAAGAAAGGGAGCGTTCTAAAGCCAGTAGCGAAGAGAGGAGTCCAAGAGCCACTGGTGATGAGACTCAGTTTTTTATAACAGGGGGGAAATAGACGTCTTGTCTCTTTAGGAGAAACAGGAATATGGGTTTTTGGTGAGACAAACATCAGGATCATTTCGCCACTTTCCTCAAACAAGCCCACTGGTTTCATGAACTGGCTTCCGATTTATTTCAGTGTTCATTTCAAAATGGCCCTCATTGTTTTCACAAGCCTTATTGGACTTATTCCAGCCCTCTTTATGGTCCTCATTTCTCAACTAGCGCAGGCTTCCTGTTGTTACAAGAGTATCTCTTCTGCAGCTCTTGCTGCCTGGAATCATCTTCCTCTTTCATTGACTCTCCATCTCCTAGCAGAAAACTTTCCCCCTTCCTTTCCAGTACTGCACCTGCGTTCCTCTCCCACTCTTCTGCCATTAATTATTTTTTGAGTCTGACACTTATAAGTTGTAATATAAATATTTTTCATGGGATAGTTCAAAATTCTCCATTTCTAAATACATCCCATGTAAATTTTTCAGTTTTTCAGTAAAAATTTGAAAGCTAAATACCTTTCACTTTTTGACTTTTCACCTTGAGTAAAACATTTTTTTAAAATTGTTAAAAACCAAAACCTGAAAACATTGACCAAAGTGAGGAGAAAAGTTGGTCAAAAGCCATTTTTCATCCTACAAAACAGTTTTGATGAACTCACTAAGGTTACCTGTCCTGCCAGCATATTACTTAACTCTATAATAGTTGCTTTGGAGATCCAGTGTTTGCACAAAAACCTGTAAGTTGTGAAAAGATAGGACTAGCTCGGTAATAAAAACTTGGCTGTCTACAGAGTGGCTACAACGTACATTGACTTCTCAAGAGCACCCCACCACTTACCTACAAACTGACTTGGATTGTCCACAGCAAGTTAGTCTCCAGTCCTTGCTGTACACTTCTTTTCTTCATCAGAGGTACTTAGCCGTGCCAATCAGCTGAAACTAACATTATTTTTCTCCAGTGAAGGCAGCTGTCCCTCTATGGATTGGATAGAGCCCAACCAACATATATGACCTGAAACATCAGGTCAGATTCCTAAAATGAAACATTGGCACACACAAGACAAAATGGGAAGGAGGAGGAACACGTACCTTTCTATATTACTGCACATGAAAAGGCCAGCCTTAAAAACCTACCAATGTTTATTTTTTGAGTGTATGAATCACTAATATTTAACTTTTGGAATCCTGAATCTGAGACTCACTAATATTTACTTCAGTAAGACTTTTTATAGCATTTGACTGATCTCCCTGGTGGGGGAGCTAATGGAGACGCCTGTCCTCAAACAGCCAGGGAACCCTCCCTGAGCAAACTTTTTGGTCACCACATCAACTACTGGATGCTTTTATACCTCTGAATATCTAACACTGCAGCCTTTAGCTTGCCAAGATTATCTTCCAATGGCTCTGCTGAGGCAAAACTAATTTTAAAGCTGGTTCTCACAACAAAGACAAAGAATGTTTTTTTAAACTCCTAATCTGTGTTCAGACTACCAGAGTCAACAGCAAATGAGATGCACACAATTTCTTTATTAGAGACTGACCGTTTTAACTAATTTTAACTAAGGTCATATATTATCTAAAGTGAGGGTATGTGAGAACTTTGAGCTTATCAATACAAAATGTTGTGATAATGTTTCAGCAGAAAGTTTGACATCATCATGCTCTTGCAAAACAATTTGATTCAGTCAAATCAGCAGCTTCCAACAGAAAACCATTCTGCGGGATTTCCACTCATTGTGTTGTTCAGTGGTGTATTCGCAATATTCCTCGAGTCTCCCAGGTCATTCAGTAATGGACTTATCTGTATGTATTCTCAGGCATATTTACTCGAGATCAAGGCTTCAAAGAGACACTTCAAAGTTAGAATTCATATGGAAATTCAGTGCCATCCACTTGGGTCTCAATGAGATCATGAACTGGCTCTCCCACTAAAAACATTAAATTTTAAATGGACCACAGGAGTCCTCAGTGATTCTCACCTCTCTCAACCACACCACTTTTCTGTTACCTTGTGTTTGAATTGGTACAACTTGTTTGATTTGCTGAAGTAATCTGACCTCATCCAACTGGATTGAATGTAATCACAGGATTTATCTTTCACTCCCATACATTGAAAAAAACATTACAGTAAGTTTTCTCCAGTCCAGCATCTGATGAAGTGGGATGTCACTGGTGAAAGCTCATGCAAAAAATAAATTTCATGGTCATTAAAAGTACCACAAGACTCTTATTTTTCATTCTGCTGAAAAATTTCCCACCTGCTCTACCTTTAAACTACTTCACTTCAGAACTGCCAGTCTATTCTATTTGCCCTGTTTACTCTAGCTTTATCACACACTTTCATCTTGAAAGGCAAACATATCCTGGTTCCCCAACTGGGTTTTTTGACACCATGATTGCTTTACAACCTTGCTGAAGAGAAACTAGATTTCTCAGGTTGCTAGCAAAAGTCTGTCCTCAGTTTCTTTGGGACAATATTAATTACTTGCATTGTCAGCAGCTTCCTTCAAGATTCAGACACCGTACTCTTGGATGGATATGGCTATCGTATAGGTGAGCAACTGTTAGAAAGTGGTCCCCACACAGCTGCAGGTACCATGCTCAATGAGCTTTCATACAGCTGTCCCAGTCCAGTTGTTAACATTTCAAACAAGCAAACATTGTGCTTTTTTCCAAGTTTCACCCCCCTCTCCCAATGCATGGCAAGAGTATCCATATGGACACCTCATGTTCCTCTTTAAAATTCTCCTTTGCCATGATACCTAGAAAAACTCTTGAACATGACAAAACTACTGGTGTGCTGAGCCTGTGTCCCTTACTGATTCATTGTCTTTTTCCTTTGTGTTTCCCTTGTATGTTCTCAGTCTGTTGTCTTTCATCTCATATTGTGATTGCAAACTCCTTGAGGCAGGGCCCATATCTTTTATATTCTTTACAGAATTCTGCACAGTGGGGCCCTAGGTGCTACAATACAAATACTAAGAATGTTTAAATCTGACTCCTTCCCTCCTTTGGCACTTTAATAATGACTCAACCTTTGCCCCATCCCTGCAAGGAGGTATTCACCTAAATTTTAAAGGCCATCCAAAAGATAGGCCACTTGCCCAAGGCCAAAGAAAAGTTATTGCTACAGCCAGAAGGGTCCCTCGGGAGTTTTTAGTTCTCTGATCAGTGTGCACTTGGTGTCTCAGGCTCAGGTTTCTAAAAAGGTTCCAGCTCTCGCACTTGTTCTAGGTGAAAGTGACTGGGTGCTGCATTCTTTTGAAAATCTGCTCCTCTATCTTCTTGGCATGGTACGTAAGTCAGCTGCAAAAGCAACACAGATGTTTCCTTTATTATCCTATGGGGCATCACACGCCAAGAGCAGGACTTACAAAAAAGTGGCTGAAATAAGAACCTTGATGTTGAAGGGCTTGCGCCACCAGTTCGCTTAAAAAGAGAGTCTGAGAGTTTGCATGCCACTTTCTCCCTGCGTGACTGATCTCCCACAGCTATTGACAAGAGGAGTCATGTGCCCATGATGGGCTGTGCTTTCATGATATTTGCAAAGAATTGTTAAGGACTCAGTTGGTTTTGTGAGCTTGGACTTCGATCGTCTTTAGCTCTTAGCTCTAATGTTCCTTCTACCCTGACTTTTTACCCCACCATAAATAGGCTAATACTTATATCTGACACCAAATAGCACTAAAATGTGCTCGATTCTGAAGAAGAGGGGAGGTGTGAGAAGTTGCGTGCAGTGTTTGACAGCACACACAGTACAGCTGGTGATGAGCAAACACTCCAGAAGGGGGGGCTGCATAAGGTGCACTTAGCCCATTAATTCAATTCAGCAACTCTGTTTTAATCACAATCAAGAAGATATAGAGGCTGGCTTCCATTTACACTACTCTGGCCAGAACATAAAGAGGCATAAACATCTTTTAAGGCCTTTAATGAAAAGCTTTAGGTAAATGAAAATCAGACCCAAAGCTGGTAAAGTGGTTTTGAAAACAGTCCAGTCTAAATACAACACTAGATTGATTTAGATTAAAAAATGAAACACATTTATTAACAGAAGAAGATAGGATTTTAAATGAAATCTAGTATCAGGTATTTAAGTCAGAAATATTTACAAGAGAAATAAAGATAAAACACTTTCGAGTAGTTAAAATTTAACAAGCTAGACTTGGCTAGAGATAAACTTCTTACCCCTTGTTCCTGGCAGTAGGGCTGACCAAATTCTCAGGTTGGCATTTCCCCCTGAAGTCAAAGCGATGGTTTCTTTTTTGTGTTAGTTGAAAGAGAAAGAGAACCTGGGAAGAATTTGCCCCTCACCTTTATAGTCTAGTCTCCCTTTGAAATGCATTTTCCTGAGGGCTGTCTCCAAGATGAAGGTCATCCCAGTTGTGGGAAAAGAGACATGGACAAAGAGGTCCTATGCTGTTGCTTGCTAAAATGCATATCCATCTCTCTTACAGGCCTTCTTGGATTGCCAAAATTATCACTTGACTGGTGACTGCCAATCAGTTTTGATGACATTTGGCTAGAGGCATCAGCTGGTCCTTTGTCTCTGAGAAACCTCCTTCTCCCCTTCCCTGACCAAACACATTTTAGTCATAATTTCGATAACTCTTAATAAGCATTTCATACGTACAGTACATCAGGGTATTAATACTATTGTGTTAGTTTTTAAATGGCACATCACAGGACAGAGTTTTGCCCAAAGGTTATTAAAATAATATGCATGGTGTGAATATAAGAGTGCTTTCCATCACAGGGGTTGCTCATTTTCTTTTTCAGTTTTCAGCTTCAGCTTCAAATAAAACTAGGAACTCAGAGGCTAACTTTCTTCCATTAGGTATGAAGAAGACATGATAAAATATAACAAATCCAAAAAATGTGTTGACTTAGCCATCTACACTGTTCACTGCAACATATCGTGAACCATATTCATATAGAATCTCTCCACAATTCCCATATCAACACTTAGGGGTTTTTTACCACCACCCTCCAAAAAGACTTCAGATTAAAACATGAAACCAAATCACCATAGTTCCCTAGCAAAAATCCTCCCCAACAGACAGTCTCTTCCCCTCCTTTTTATTTTTTTTTTTCAACCAGTGAATTTTCTCCCAGGGCTTTGCTCATCTGGCTTATACATACAGCCCTGAGTAATAGACATTAGCTATGTAGATCAGCAGTGCTCAACTGCTATGTTGCGACAGAATGACTGGGAGCATCACAAGAAATCAGCCTGTTGCCGACAACCCAAGGAGAGTCGGGGCAGCAGGCTGATTTTGTGCCACTGGTCCTTTAAGAGCTGTATTTCTTAGCACGGGGGGCTTCCAGTCAACCTTCTCACTGCCAAAAATCCCTTCCCAAGGAGAATTTCTTTGGCGGCAGGGGCCACTGCAGTTTGAGCCATTGCTGAAAGTCCTGAGGTGCAGAACTTCAGGGAGAGGGGGATTTGTGGTAGTTTGTCACACACAGCTGGGATCCCTCCCAGTTGTGTCACTAGGGTAAAAGTGTACAGAACCCCCTGAAGTACATAGTTCCTGCTGTGAATAACTTTTAAACTACTATAATGTGTAGTTTAAACAGAGATAAGAAGAGAGAAGAGCAGATGCTCAACTGGTGTTAATTGTCTCAGCACCATCAAAATCAATAGCAACTGACACCAGCAGAGGTTCTGGTTGGAAGTGTTGGTGACAGAGTCATAAGACTATGGACAAGACCCTAGATGCCCCCCACGGCAAGCTAGACTTCAATTTTGCTGCAAGGCCCTGGGTGTTTTGCAGTACCCTGGGGCAGCAGACAGAAAATTCTATAGCAGCTTCATTTAAATGAAGAAATGGAGGGTTTAAAATGGATTAAATATAGAAATGACTATTAAAATCCACATGGCAGCCCATGTGCATATAGTTGGCTATTAAATTCACTTCATGTAACCCAGCCCACATTTTCAGTGGGCCTCAGTTCCTAGCATTGACAGTAGGTTTTGGGAGCGGAGGAGGGGTGCAGTAGGGATTTTGCATCTGGAAGGTGTAGGAGGCAGTTTGGGATTGTGGCATAGGGGCATTAGCTACCAGAAGTGTTTGCTAAAATAATGAACACTAAAATATTTAATACTGTTGATATTTCTGGTGCCATCTTCCGAACCCAAAATTAATAGCCCATAAAGAGGATTGAGCAGTTCATTTCTCTAAGGCTCTTGTGGCAAGTTGGTTGCAGACTAAGACAAACATCACTATGGGCTTGTCTACACAGAGCACTCAGGAAAATTAATCCAAATGAAGTAAAGGTGTGAATTCAAAGTGGAATAACTAAACCACATTAAGCCCACTGTGAGTTCATGTTGCGTTATGTCTGCACTGCAATAGCTTCAGAGACATAGTTAGATGGTGCCGCAGCTGTAACGACATAGTGTAGACATTTCCTACAGAAAAGGAAGGGATTTGTCCATTGACATAGCTTTGACACTAATAACTCAGTGATCATTAATGTTTCTGTATGATGTATGTACATAGGGGTATAAAAATGATGGATATGTGCTAAAATTCTGACTTATGTGTGTTCAAACAAGACATGGTAGGAGTAGCTGGTAAACGAATCTGCCCTAGACAAAGAAGTGTGTGTTTGAGTTTCTGACTGACCTGATCTTCAGGCAAAACCGATGTCAGGTCATTTTTACATTTTAGCTAAACAAACCTATTAACCTAACAAATAGGGAAAGAAGCAGCATGGGGCTTCCTTCACCACCAGACTTCATGTCACCTTCTTCACAGCTTGACTAGAAGCCTCCAGGAAAATCCTTTGCAAAGGTTTACCAGTATGTAAAGGCGAGGGGGTGGGGGTCTGAGCTTCAAGTGATAAGCAATTGAATGAACTGACTGTATGTGATACAGCTGCATTGTAAGAGTGAGGTCTTTTCTGAAAACTAATAAAACAATGGTGAATAATGTCATCATGAGATGGCTGTGAGAAGATATGGATACTTAATGGTGTTATATTTTAAAGTCTATGGCCAAACATGGAAGAACAGTTTCCTTCCCAGACAGGAGAGAAGACAGCATGGGAAAGTATCCGACTGTGGAGGAAGAAATAAGGCTGCCATCCCTGGAAACAAGGAAAGATTCAACGACCTACTAGCTCAGCAGGTGCAGAATGACTTTGAAGTGCTTTGGAAGATTTAAGAGAAGCTGGCAGCATTTGCTCACTAGATTGGATGTCAGAGAGAAAAACACCCCAAGAGTAGTAGCTGCCTGTTGTGTCCTCCATAGTATCAGCGAGGCAAAGGAGAAGAAGCTGCCACACAAAGCAGAGGTGACATGGCTGACTATCAGACACAAAAACTCAGTATGGAGCTGTTCGGTTGAAGGCAATTGTAAAAGGCTCTTTAACATTCAGCCAAAGTAGTGCTCTGAGCCAGACTGGTCACGGGGCCTGAAACTTTGAGTACTGTTAAGAATAGTATAGTGTTTGCCATATATTTTTAAGTATGACTTTTAGCTTTATTAAAGCTGTGAGATAGGCAGTGCTTGCCATACGTTTATAAATACAGCTGGGTGTTTTGTTGAATCCGTGAGCCCTTTCTTTCATGCACTACATCTACGAGTTAGTGGGTGCTTTGGGTGCCGCTGTTCATTCCTCAATAGATGTTGGGAATGATTATTTTATTTTCAAAAAATAGAAGTTTATTGAGGAGCAAAAACCAGTGCAGAAAAAGCAATGCACAATAATTAAGGGAAAAAAACCTACAAACTTTTAACATAACTTAATGGGATAGTAATTGGAAATTGAAAAGGCAAAAATTTCTGTCCATTTCATTGCACATACAAGTCCGCTGTGGTTCTCACAGGTCAGTGGTTCTCCTTTATGTGCTCCTATATGGGGAGGTAGGATGCATGGCTTGTTCAAAGTAAAAAGCCAAGGGCTAGTTTGGACTAACCTCAGACTTTTCTTAGTTTGGACTAGAAAGTCTGAACTAAAAAAATAGGTGTAGACATAGCCAGTGGGTGCCATCTTTAAATTTAAACATTGTAAAAGGAAAATGCAGACACACACTCACTCGAGGTCCCTGACCCCTTCATTAGACATGGCTGTTCTCAACCTTCAAAACTGCAGCGGAGTCTGAAACAGGTCCTGCCTCACAGCTTAGGTGAATCCCTCTCCTCATCTTCCCCAACACATACCTCCTTACTGTTCATGGCAGGGTGTCTCTTTTTCTCAAGCACCCCTGAGAATCCATGGTGGTGTGTGGGGAGCTAGTTGGGTCCCTGCCAGGCATGGCACGCAGATTGTTGTTGTTGAAGCAGGCCTGCACCAGATCATTTGCTGGCCTACCAGAGCTTGTGATATGCCCTGTAAGTCAAGGTAGTTCCTTCAGTTACATTTGACATCATTATTGATCCCTGTCATACCACTTTGCCTGCATCTCCCATGCAATCTTTTTGTAGATCTCCCTATTTCTGTAGCTGATCCATAGCTTACCTAGCTAGCCTCTTCTCCCTCACAGTTCCAGAAGATCCAACACCTCCTGTTTATTCCAGGCACAAATATGTCTAGTAAATGGAGCTGGCATGGTCAGTTAGGCAGTAGCACACAACAAGGGAGTACTGCTAAGTATGGTCTACTAATGGAGGCAATCAGGAAGAGACATTTAAAAATACATGCAAGGTTTTCAAGCGAGTGTGTGGCTTCCATTTACACCTGTGGCCAGAAATATCACTGTTACACGCAATAGGACAGTGTGGGCCTGAGCTGATGGAGAACCATTATTGGGACAGGTCATGCAGCATCTATTATGTACATCATGTTGACTTAGCTAGGCCAACTAACGCTCCACGCCCTTTGGGAAGGTGGTTTTCCTGTGTTGCTCTAGTGGGGTGCTTATGTCAGCTGGAGATAAATTTGAGTGTAGACACAAGTCAATCTAATTTTGTAGTGTCAATCAGGCCCATATATAAAATATTGGTCAGGGTGTATTACAGATTCAAAGATCCCAAGGCCAGAAGGAACCATTATGGTCATCTAGTTGGACCTCTGGTATTATACAGGTCACAGAATTTCCCTCAAGATAATAGATTTCCCTTTGTGCCATTCCATAGAAGATACGACTCCGGTATAACCCCTGCTACAGACCCTGGCCCCTTAGTTCAAGCTGTAGATATTTAGGCACTCAGTTTTGGAAGTCCTTGGTTCAATCTGCACTATGTAGGCCAAGATCACAGCTGTCACACTTCCACAGCACTGAGCAAAGTCGGATCTTAACTTGAGTGTTCAGATGCTAAAGTAATATAAGGCACAAAACCCAACCCCTGAAAAGTATAGCTGTCACAAGCTCGGCCTCAATAAAGTCACTGAAAAGTTAAACATTACAAGCCCAGCACTGGCCTTTGTTTGCGGACTGGTTTTGCTCCACGCACAATTCAGAAACCAAACCAAACTTTTTACTTTTCTGCATTTAGAGAAAATGGTAGTTTTACAAACAAAAATACAGCCCCGGAAAGATCGCACACAGGCAAAATCCATTTTTACAATACATATTTGCACATAGGAAGTAGTAAAAAGAAAAACCCGTTTTCCAGAGAGAAAAAGCAAACACATGAACTGCAGGCTGAGGCAGCCTATGGTCAATGTCTATTCAAATCAAATGCACTTCAAAAGCCAGGTCAGAGAAACAGAAACTTAGCTGTTTGGAAGGGGTTTCTAATGATCTAATCCCCAACATCAGTTGCTTTAAAATTTAGATGGGATACAAAAATATAAACCAGATTGATTTCTCTCATGTCTTGGTGGTAGTTTTTCACACACACCTTTGCTGTTCTCCCATATAAAGACTCACCATAATGGCGAAATCAAAATAGAGGCTTGATTTGGCCACACTATCTATGCTGAGTAGCACTTTACTCTGTTAATGATCCCATTCACTGCAGGTGCTAGGCACTAGATTGCCTCCAGTGCATATTGACTTCATTGGGACTACTGAAAAGGCCCTGGTTCAGCAAAGCAGCCATATTTAGGACAGTATATAAGCAATTGCTTAACTTTAAGCATGTGCTTAAATCTCATTGTCTTAACTTTAATCATATGTCTGAATGCCAACTAAATGGGCTCTGAGGTCATGGGATCTGAAATGAGGAACTGCTCACCCAAAGGGAGGAACTATTTTGAATGCTGGACCAATGAAACTGGAACTGCTTTCCACCCTTCCCAGGATGCTGATTGAAATTCCACTGTCTTCTCTAGTGAGAACCAGTTATCCACAGCAATAGGCGTTACACCACATACCAGCCAGCTGAGAGACACTGAAACCAACTTGGCCACCGTGCACACTGACTTTTCAGTCCCTCTGCCCAAAGAAACCAGCGATGTTCTCGGGAAAGCTGGCATGTGGCACTGGATTCTTTTCAGTGGCAGTTACGTGACATGATGTTCCTCACTTGCTTTCATTGGTGCTGAAATAAAACTTACTAGCCAACAATGAAAGCCTATGAATCCTCACTGCAGTAACGTGCTTAATGCAGAGGTCTCCTGGGTCCAGATTCTCATAGTTATCTAGTGCCAGACACCTGTTGATCTCTGCCAGTACTCAGGTCTTTTCCCGAGGGGTGGGGAAAGAAGCCAGAGCCAATCAGTCACTGGGGGATCCATGCACCCACCCCATCCCTGAGCCAGCCACTCCACCACCTGGGGCAGGGCAGAGGCTGGGTTTCCCATCCCCTTCCCTTGCCTTCAGCTTGCCGCAAAGGCAGGGAGAAAAGGCAGCACGGCAGTGGGGCAGCACGGGGATCACAGAACCACAGGGCCTGGGGCGGTCACCCAGCTCACCCAACCTCAAGGACGGCACTGGCAGTACTCTCGTTAGGCACCTAAATAACTTCAAAAATCAGACCTCAGTGAGGTTACTTACATTTTTCAACTCAGGCACATACTTAAGCTCCTGGCTGAATCAGGGCCTAAATCAGGGCATCTGATTTATAAAGACAAGGACATACTGCACCTTAAAGCGCTATTGGAGCATCAGATTGAGAAATGCTTTGGTAAAACAGAGGTTACTTACATTTTTCAACTCAGGCACATACTTAAGCTCCTGGCTGAATCAGGGCCTAAATCAGGACATCTGATTTATAAAGACAAGGACATACTGCCCCTTAAAGCGCTATTGGAGCATCAGATTGAGAAATGCTTTGGTAAGATCAGTAAATATTTGGCTAAACCCAGAGCCTATCCCACCTAAATACAGGCAGCGGGTATACACAACTGGACATAACTAAAGATATGTGACCCTACCTAAATACACTGGAGATATTAACTGAACTAATAGCACCCAGGACATCAAAGAAGGTTTGCTCATCTAAGTCTTGTTTTGTCGGTTGCACAGGATACATGAAACTAAACAGCAACACAGACCAACATTAATACCAGCTTCTGAAGATCCAAATTGCCTGGCTGAAGGTAATTTAAGATATCAAATGATTATATCCTTTCTTTTATTCACAACTTAACTTTTTATGTCAGGGTGCTTTCTCCTCCCTCTGATGTAAGAATGAGAGAGTGCAAGTCAATTCACTTTGTATATATGCTTCTTGGTGATTCTCACATTTTCCTATTCCAAAGGGACAGTCATATTAGTCTAGTTCAGCAAAACAAGCAAGGAGTCCTGTGGCACTCTTAAAGACTAACAGATTTACTTATTGCATGAGCTTTTGTGGGAGAAAATCCCACTCTGTCAGATGCTTTGAAAGTGGGCGAACTAAGTTAGTTTAGTTCCATGTATCCTGTACAACTAAGCTCCCTCATCTTCAAAGCATCTGATGAAGTAGGGTCTTCTCCTATGAAAGCTCATGAGATAAATAAATTAGTTAGTCTTTACAAGTGCCATTGGACTCCTTGTTTGTGTCACATTTTGCTGCTGTTCTAGTCCAGATTTCTTTCCATACTTTTAAACTAAATGATTCTTACTGACAAAGTAATGGATAAATGATATTCTACCTTGATAGGGATGTACAAGACAGCTAAGCATGAACTCAATACAACATGTGACATTAATGGGAAGGCTCCCAATGTCTTCAGTGGACATTTGATTGATTCTTCGTATCTTTTCCACTTCTAGCCTCTGCTATTGAAGATGTAATTCCTATTTGACATATGGAGGTCACAGTTTGGTGGGATTGAACTAGATCAGGGGTCTCAAACACATGGCCTGCAGGCTGCATGCGGCCCCTAAAGCTAGTTTCTGCAGCCTGCAACAATGCTATTGTTACCAATATTTGCAAAATTGTTGTATGAAAAGGTTTCAGTGGTGCGGCCCTCAGGCTAACATACTAGTCCCCATGAGGACCTCATGATGATTTGAGTTTGAGACCCCTGAGCTAGATCATTTGATATCATATTATTCATAATGGGCAAAACGAGGAACCTGACATCTCTTTCACTCACTTCCAAACACTTTTCTGACTTACATTGCAGTTGTTTTTCACAATTTACCTTGAGAATCTAGTTGATTGTCCTTATTGGAAAATAAATGACATACCTTAAAAGACCATATTAAACAAATAAAAATGTGTTAATTTCTCATAACCATTCCAAAAGTAGGTTTGCTGTGTGTTTCTTGAAAATGTGCAAACCTTCTCAAGGTTTTAAAAGTTATGAAAGGTCTCTCTGTAAACTCAGATTTCACAAGGAATAGAAACCTCAGTTATGAAGCAAACAGCCTAACAAATGTAATTTCCTTTCTGATTTCATGGACTTAAAAACTAAATAAAACAAGTGCTTATCCATATAATGACAGTGGTCTACATTTGGAATAGGTTTATAGCTGACTTCTGTATCCCTATAGTTTAAATTAATTCCAGCCTGAGTATCAAAAGGTTATGGAGAGCCACGAAACAGCTGCATAATAGATTGGGTAAATAATTGTAATGATAAGTGAAATATTTCCCACATGTTACATATGTCAATCATATCTCTTTACATCAACCAAAGAGCTAGAAATTATGTTGCCCTCTTTATCGAAGTTACTGTATGTTGGATCATAGAGAGAAAAATAGATTTGTGCTCAGACCAATTCTACTAACCATCTAAAATTTGGGAACCAATTAGCTTTGGCCATAAATCACAAAACTGCTACACTGTCTTACAGGGAAGTTTATACTAGTCTGATTTAATGGGTGAGTTTTTATTCCTTTTAAACCATTCTAAGAAATGTACAGCTGTTAGAAGCAGAATAGTCAAAAACATTAAATATAAATTCATTAGACCACATAGGAGTTTTAACAACCCAGCACTTTGAATTTCAGATGCTCACAGACACAGTAATCATGTTGGAAGCTAAGATCTGTGTCTGGTATCGATTGTACACAAGCAATCCAGTCCCATTTCATACATTTCACTGTACAAAACCAAAACTTCATAAAGTGAACATGTTTCCTATAGATGCACCAATTTCTAACAAAAATAAGATTAACTTTTTAACACTGCTTAACTACTGCAGATAAAACCAGCACTGCTGTAAAGAAAAATAAACTGCATTTTACTGTAAATTTTAAAAAATGGTGTATAGCATAATACAGAGATGTGCCAGGACAGAAGCCTTAATTCTTCAGCTTCCCATAGGTAACCCACCTTCTTAACACTCTGCTGATGTTTGGCCAGCAAACACCAGTGCCCCATTTTTGTTGGCTGGGGTCATCATCTTCAAAGTCATCATTTTCTTCACTACCTTTTCGTACTTTCACCACATTTCTCAGACTACCTTATTTCCAGGAGTCCTTCAGGTGGCCACGGACATCCAATCGCATGTTACTTCATGACATCTAATGCAATATGCCACAGACCTGACTCAACATTTCCTATACATGTGCGAGCTGATTAGGAAAACAACAAGATTTTGCTCTTAAAAATAAGCAAAAGAAACCCGCTAAGCCACTCAAAAAAAAAACCAAAACCAAAAAAAAACACCACCAGTTCCAAAGGAGTTGTATTCCCACCCCACAAAAGGAGCAGCTTTAAATGATTTTTGTAATGGGCCCATCACCTGCCCAATATTTCACTACATATTCCACTTGCCAACATGGGTTGGCACTGCCATAGAATAGGTACTTCAAAACCTAAAGCATTCTTTGTGGGCCAGCCAGGGGTCCCTATGTTTGCTGTAAATCAGTCCACCCTCAAAGCTGCTCAGCACACCTTTTTTTGATTTTGAAGTTACAACAGTCTGAATGCCCTAGAATTTTTAAGTAACAAAACACCAAAGTGATATAGATGTGATGTGGACAGTTGAATCAGTCTGTTGTCTTTTTTTTTTTCTTCCCTGAAAGTAATTGGCAAGGAGTGTGTTCAGAGCAGATGTCAACAAAAGAATGTCCCTGTCTTTCACGATCAGTGGATTGTTCTCCAGAAGAACCTTGCAGCTTTCTTGGGAGTTTACTGCCTCACAGAAAAGATTCGGAAAGCCTTCCCTTCGCTAGGACTCTTGAGGCTGAAAAAGAACAATGATTATGAGCCACAGGGAAGTGTAGTAGCTCCCTACATAGTCACTCTAGTAAGGAAACCAGTGGTTTCAATAATTTTTTGATCTGAATGTCAGATTCACATCTGGGTTCACAGAGGTTCACATTCACTTCTATTTTGAACTGTTCCTTATTTCTCCTTCCTGTTCCCAGCTACATTTTGGAAGTGAAATCCTAAAGAAAAGCAGAATTTATGTATGCCCCAATCATAATTATGAAGTACAGAAAAACTGATGAGAAACCCTGGCCCCACCATCCTCCAGAATATTTTTCTTTCCAGTGGTTTGTCTGAGGGAGCTTTCAATGACCCAACTTGCATGGCTTCTTTTGAGAGGCTAGCCCACAGTCTAACGAACCTCACTATTTGGGAAAAGATCCTGACTAGTCAGCCAAAATCATTGTGCTGTTTTCCAGTGCAGTAATTTCTAGTGTTCTCGACCTCTACCAAGCAAGAACCTGGTACTCAAATCACATTCCAGCCCACCACAGTGTTCATTTTCACCAAGGCCTACTTTTGTCATTTGGTAAGTAAAACTATGCTACTAATACAATATTTAAATGATGGGAGTTTAGTTCCTAAATACTTTTAAAAATCTGGGCCCTTCTGTCTTCTTACAGTCTTAAAAACATTGATCCTCACAGAATGAGACTGCTACATAATGCCTAAACGCAATTGTTCAGAACTTTTTCTATGCCTTTTACTACCCTTCAAAGTAATTTATTAAAGTAAAATAATAAATTGTTTTGGAATTTTCCACGATAATTAAAAGAAGCAAGACTGGATGAATATGAAGACTGGGATAGAGAGCTCAAGTAGTGCCCCAAAATTATCAGTATTTGATGGCCATGCACAATGGTTTATATGAAGTCATAGGCTATGCCACACATAGATGCTTATTGCAAAATAAGTTAATTCAAAATAAAATCATTATTTCGAATTAACTTAAATCAAAATAAGCAAAAACCTCAAATCGAAATAGCAAGTCCAGACACACAGGACTTGCTATTTTGAATCAGAAGAGGGGCACCATGGGAGGTGTGGCAACACGGCCCCCTCCCTGGGCCATGCCCCTACCCAATATATAGAAAACGAAAGGCACCCTGGGAAGCAGAAGAGCAAAAGTGTTAATTTGAAATAAGGGCTATTTCAAAACAACATGTCTGAAAGGTGTTATTTTGAAATAACCATTTTGCTTTAACGGATGATTCGAATTAAAGTAGGTTTAAGCTATTTCAAAATAACATCTCTTGTTTCGAAATGACAGAATTCATCATTTTGAAACAAGAAAATGTTGTGTGGACCTACTCTTTTTTAAATCGAAATAATCAGTGTTATTTCAATTTAAAAGCTACGTGTGGACATACCCATAGCTATTCAATGCCTGTTTTATTTCAGGAATCTCCTCAATTACTTTATAATAAATTTGAAGATAGTCTGAGTCTGTAGTATATGCATGTATGCTCTCTCTCTCTCTCTCTCTAAATAAAGTTGTAACAACCCACCTCCCAACTCAAAAAAAATTTGTATCTATTAGGAGTTGTCAAATGAAGGTACAACCTACTATTCAGAAAACCTGTTTTGTCTTCTCAAGAGTGTGCTGGCAGGCTGATTGACTTACATTTCTTTCAACAAGAACAGAGAAAATTACTTCTACTCAACAACTTCAGGCCACTGTCAAAAAGGAACCATTGGTTTGACCCAGCATGGCCATTCTCTTGTCCTTATGTTGTTAAATATATTAGCCTTCCCAGAACTCAATGAAATTCCCAAGTGCAAACTGGAAAGCTGACTGTATGATGAAGGACACAGTCCATGTGTTTATCTTTGCAATTGTGTTAATTTGGCAGAATGGCTGAGAAAACAACACATGTGAATCTGTTCCTCCAACCTTAATTAGTAGCAACTTTGCTAAAAATCAGAGTAAATTTTAAAGTGTGATGTACACAGTGACAATTATTAACAGTGTATTAGTATTTTTAATAGTTTAATTTATAAACTAATGAAAAACTTGAGATTGTTAAAGCCATAATGTACAGAGTCCAAAAGTAAACGCATTCCATTCCAAAAGGCAAAGGAGAGCTGGCACACTCTTCTGTTTTGCTCATTTGCTTTTCTGAGTTTACAATAAGCTGTTAGAATCATTTACCTTGTGTATTCAAATCCCATCATCTACATTTTCTGACTGGCGTTAGCGTGAAACCAATCACAAAAAAACACTACAAGAGAGAAACCTGAGCCTACCTCTCAGATTGTACACCATTCCTCAAAGAACCAACATAGTTCTTCTTCTTGTCCACAGGCATTACATCCACGTAGCCCCCCTCCTCGTCTTTAATGACACCAGCATGCACGGCCGTTTTACAAATACTGGAGCTCTGAAAAATCATGAAGTAAATGGATTTAGCTAGGGCACCAAGACCTTTTCCTGATGATTAGAAAAATAAGGAAGAAAGAAGAGAGACTGCTGTGAATGAGGGACAAAGGAGAACCTTCTTCTGGTTTTCCAGCCTCAGCGGTGAGAAAAGTTCCAAAGGGGCAACCATGTTAGTCTAGTTCAGTAAAACAAGCAAGGAGCCCTGTGGCACTTAAAGACTAAAAAATTTATTTATCACATGAGCTTTCGTGGGAGAAAATCCCACTTTGTCAAATGCTTTGAAGATGGGGGAACTTACAGAACACGAGCAAAATAAATGCAGGGAAGTGCAAGTCAGAGGATCAGGTCATACTGAAACAGCAAATCAAAGCAGTTAAGATTCAAACACTGGAAAACGGCACATAGAGGAAAGTAAGGTCAAATCACCATTGCAATGGGAGGAGAATCCATAAATCTTCTCCCATTACAGCAGGTGATCTGACCTCACCTTCCTTTATGTCAGGGGTCTCAATCACCACGAGGGCCGCATGAGGACTAGTCCATTAGCCCAAGGGCTGCACTGCTGAAACCTTTTCAGAGTTACAAATATTAGATATTACAAATATTGATAGTGATAGTGTCATTGCAGGGCACAGAAAATAACTTTAGGGGCCTCACGCGGCCCACGAGTTTGAGACCCCTGCTGTATGTGCTGTTTCCCAGTGTTTGAATCTTAACAACGGCTTTGATTTGCTTTTTCAGTATAACCTGATCCCATGACTTACACTTCCCTGCATTTATTTTCCTCCCATTCTGTAAGTTGCCCTAGCCTCAAAGTGTCTGACAAAGTGGGATTTTCTCCCATGAAAGCTCACATGATAAATAAATTTATTAGTCTTTAAGTGTCACAGGACTCCTTGTTTGTTTTGCTGAGCTAGACTAATAGGGTTACCTCTTTGGAAATTGTCTTCATTCGCTAGTGATCTGGTTTTCAGAAGTGCTGAGAACCAGCAGCTGCAGTGCACTGTTCGTTTTTGTTTTTTTTTATTTTGTTTGCTGCAGGAACACAAGACATCAGCAACTAATGATTAAGCTACGAAAACATCCAGGAAGCAGAGTGAGAGCAGAGAACTCGAGAGCTCGATATAAACTTGGATTTGAACTTTTTAAAGGATTTATATGCTGCTAGCTGGACAAGAAAAAATAAAATCAGTTCAAGCACCAAGGACTAGCACAGGTGAAAATCCAAAATCCACAAACTTCTTGATCTTTAAAAATCAAACATCCACTGCAGAGCCTTCAACATCACTGCGAGTGCCAAAGAAATCCATTCCAGTGACATTTGTATACTATAGAACTCACCGTCTCTCTCTCCAAGCCCATAAAAGGCAGGTTTTCCCCATCCCCTATATATTTATCATTTTGGATTGCCTATCTCTTGGCAGCTGTCACAGTTTTAATTGCCAGTTTGGTTTTGCTTCTATATATGGTCAAGACAGCACAGGAACACTTTGTTTGGAAGATATTCTTTGAATTTGCCCTAGTATGCAATGAGAAATCTGTAAATCTAAAATTGGCTCATAAAATTAAACTGTGCAAGACTATTTGCAACACTCTCCGCTGGGACACATCCTTAATGTTGTTCCTTCCAAAGCATTCCTTTTCTTTCAGTACTTGCTGTTCTGTCTGCCCGTTCTTTGGCCATTCTGCTTTTTACACACCCCTTCTCCTATCGGCCTGTTGGGTTCCTGTCTTCTACCTTGCCAGTGAGTCTTTGTCTTAATGATTTGTGTGTGAAGTGTTTGGAAGATGGGAAGCACTTGGAGAACGGAGGAGTTCTCTCTCAAAATGAAGGGATCGCAAAGCAAACAATAACACATAGGAGGGGCTTCTTCTGCTTCCATGCCACTTTCTTGGGATGGATCCTAGACAGTCTGGAGTGATTCCCCCTCCACAAAACTGGAGTCTTTGACGCTCTACGGTCATGTATTCTGAGGGGCCCTGTCCAGCACCAGCTGCATCAAACTTTTGGAAATGAAGCAGGCCCACAAACTAAAGCCTGGTCTACATTCAAAATCAGATTGACCCAGTTAGGTCACTCACAAATGTCAAAAGTCGCAGCCCTGTGCAATTTAGTTAAGATGACTTGACCTCCACTGTAGATTGCACGAGGTTGACAGAAGATTTCTTCCGCTGACCTAGCTACTGCTTCCTGGGAAAGTGGACTATTTGTGCCAGCAGGAGAAGCCTTCCTGTAAGCATAGGCAGCATCTAACTGGAAGCCATGCCACTGCAGCCTTTCAAGTGTCACAACCCATAAGTCACCCGCCAGGTCCCCATTTAGCCTGAAAACAAGGATGTGATCTTCTGCAGGGGGGGGGAGGGCTCAGCAACATGTGGTGGTATCCACTGGTGATGATAATCGGCTTTATTATGCAAGCTTCCTCCTTCAGGAAACCTCTCCTCAACTAATTGCCTCACAAATGAGATTATACTACCTTTATCTCACAACAGCAGAAAGCCAGCCTTCTCTCTCATCTCCTCAGGGTTCCTGGACATGAATGGGACGCAGATTTCCCTTTCAAGAGCAAGTCTCACCATGAACCAAGCAAGAAGGCCATTCAATTAGTCGTGTATATATTTTCCAAAGCTCCTTTGCTTTGCAAAGCTTAAAAGCTCTCACGGAGCTTTGATAAAGATCCCTGCCTGAAACCCGGCCCATAACCTCAGAGACGTTCCTCTCAGCATTCACAACAGTTGCAGTTTCCTCCACTGAATAAACAAATGTGCAGAAGAGAACAGTCAACCTTTTATTTTAACCACTACAAAGAACCAAAACAAAATTTTCAAAATTGGGCCTCCAGTCACATTTGGTTTGGGACACTGTTATTAAACTAGTCAGAGAGTTTAAAGCCTGCGGGTCCCATCCAGTTCACATGACTGCTGTATATCACAGCTCACCAGGTCCACGAAGTACACACACACAAAACCTGTATCCCTCACAGTCAGATCATTTTGTGCAGAGAGAATGGTGGTTTAACATATGTCAATAGAAAATGCAGTCTAGCAATGTTTCTGTCTCATCTCATAACAATTCCCACCCAAACTTTTCTACCAAATCAGGTTTTGAGCCCAATAATCATTTCCTTCTCACTTAGAAGTGAAAACAGCCTTATGGGTCCTAACATGCCAATGAAATCCATCCATTCTATTTCACTGGACAACTAAGCATCTATTTTGTTGGTGATCCAAAAACCATGAGAATTTGGCCACTGTTTATACCACTTTCAGTATGCAAGATGCTCAGTCATCAGCCCTCTAAAACAGCAAGACCATTAGACACTGGCAAATGATGGATTTTTTGAAGCAGGGTAAGATGGCGGTTTTTGGCCATATGGCTCCTACTGCAAAGATATTGACAGTTGCTCCTCTGTGTTCCTGGTATACCACTTAACTCTGTAAACCTCAGGTAAAGGAAGATCTTCCAAACTGATTGCTGAATTGACTAATTGTTCTCAACCCTTCCACTGCTTGGAAGCTTGACTCTTTGGAAGATAGACCCAAGCTGTGAAATTTGGAGCCAGATTTGAACTTTCGCTTGTGATCTATAAAAGATGAGAATAGGATCATTGCCTATACCAGCTGCAGTGTCTCAGACACATCCCTATAGCACATACTCTAATGCATTGTCCTTTCTAGTTTTTAACATCCAAAATACTAATGTTTCCATTTTATCCCTGGGGAAACCATTCTACCTCCTGCTGATACCACCATGAAGGATTTGGCCCTCGTTTTGTAATTAACACAACATAAGCTATTTGCACATAAAACACCAGTGATGGTCAGAAGATATCACCATTGCTTTGCAAGATACACCTGGCTTTCCAACTGTCTTGCATCTGGTCATCCTATTCACTTGTCTATTTTTAGCCCAGTAAATGTCCTGCTTTCTTCAAAGTCATGGAACATGATTTTCCTACTTGAAAACAACTTATCAAAACTGCAGAAGATTTGGATTTGATGGCCGGTGTTTGCTGTCACTTCCTTACTTTTTGCTCCCACAATGTATCACATACATTTTAAAGCTCTAGAAATTACACTTCAGCAATGCATTAGAGGACTTATTACTTTGTCATTGATCATGAGTACCATGGCTTTTTTGTCACTTTGGCTGGTTTCCAAAACTATGGTGACCTCATTTCCTAGAAACATACCTTTCCCAAGCCCTTTATATCATGCGACCTAAAATAACATTTTTATTTCTATGAGAAGAAAACATAAACTTCTTTTAAGCTGGCAAAATCCCATGACACACAGGCTAGTTGCTCCTGGTCTATGGACAAAACCAAAGCGAACCAAGTTCAGAAAAAAATCCTCTCTTTCTGATGTCCGAGCTTTGCTCTCTGTGGTAAAACAAACTTTCACATGCATCCGGGGATCATGTAAACACTGAAGCCCTCCAAGACTAATCAGAAAGTTAGAAACTCATTGAATTGGATTGTGTTACTGAAATAGTAATGCATTTATGACGCTAATAGCCATAGATTATTGCCCATTATTTCCTCTGCTGCCAAACCATTTTGCAGGTGTACATTCCAGATGTGCGACTGACATGACGCTGGGTGTGAGTGTGCAAACTCAATAGGGAAAAATACTTTGTTTTCTTTTGAGCACTGTTAAAAAGGACTGAGTCTGGGGCACACATACACAAGTCCCACATGTGCCCTGTGGATTCCCACCTAGACCAAAAGATTAGCACTTGTCCAGTTTTGTTTGTTATCTGTTTTAATTTTTCTTCTCAACCACAGCTAGTTCATTCCATCCTTCTGGCAGGTCATTCCACCCATGCAGCGCCCTCTGTGGTAAAGGCTTTGGACTTAATACCCCGTGCATTGAATTTTTGCTTATTCTGTCAGCTTTCCAGTCCTTAGATTTTATCATTAATGCACAGAACTTTTCTACTTGCCCCTTCACTATATTTCCAAAGGTCTGTCACAGCCTCCTCAAACCCCTTCTTCTCTACCAAACATAGTCCTGTCTTTTCCTGCCATTCTGCTAATGCTCCCAAACCTTTAAACACATCCCTAGTTAGACCCTTGTCATCTCTGGTGCTCCTGACATTCTACTCTCAAGAAGATCTACCAAACCCTTTAAAGACCCATAAAGTATTTTTTTCAAATTACATTCCATGTTCCAATTTATATAATCAAACCAAGAGGGTTGCAGGAAGTGGGGCTTATTATCCAGGCCACTAGCACTTCTGAGTCAGTATGAATCACAAAATTATGAAGGACTGAGATGGTGGTACTTAATTAATGCCTCAGTTGAAGTCTTGGAGGAGCTATCATTCAGACCAGGTGCAAAACTGAGGTCTTAAGTGCTTGCGACTTTCAACATTCTCATAACATTCTTCACCAGTCCTTCTGGTTCAACTCTAGCATAAATAATCACATTCTTCCCATTAAAACTTTCCCAGCTGTTTCTACCGGACAATGTTCTTCTCTGCTTCCTGTCCTCATTCAGTATTCTTCTCTACTTCAATTCACATAATGAGTAACGCTATGTTTCCTAACGGGGGCGGCTGTATTTCAGAGATATGTGAAATCTTTTCTGCATACATACTTTGGAAAGAGTTGGGAAGAAAGATGTTCTAGCAATGTCATATTTTACCATCACAATTTCATGTCATTTTTTGTCTTATTAGATATTTAAACAGGCAACAGGAATGTTGTCCTAGTTAGAAGATGACTAGAGTGAACAGAAAACTGGCATGTGATTGTAGATAGACTTTATTCGTATACCTATATAAATATATAAACAGCCAAAATATTTGCATGGGGTTTGTCCGATGAGTTAATTAGCTGATAATTTTCCCAATGAAGTTACTATGCATAGAACATCGCAGGGACAATCTTATTTACCCATGTGCCATGTCCGAGGGCCAACTATAACTGAAACCAATTTCAAATTCCTCTGTGTTTTGCATAATGTTGCCTGTGATTACAAAGATAAAAAAAGAAAAAAACTCCATGAACCAACCACAACAAAACAGGCAGTTTTCCACCAAGGTCTCTAAACTCCAGGACAAATCTCCAATCCCCATTTTCGTTCATTATTGAACTGGATATACATATATAATAAAATAAAAATGGAATCTAGGCCCTCTCTGAGAAAACCCGTTCTTTCTAGGTGGAAGTTTAGAAAAAGTTGATACAACCAGATATTCAATGCTTCCAAAATATCACAAACATTATTTCATACACTCCAATGATGCTGCTAGGAATATTCTCTGAAAATGTGCTAACCACTTGAAAAGTACTTGAGTAAAAAGTGAAAAACAATGACACTAATGACCTTCACCAAGCCACCAACAAACAAGTGGAAGACCTTTAATTTCCCAGACATTTGAACCTATGTTTGCATCTGTCCCCATGTAGACACTAAACCTTCAGAGCAATGGAAAGCTATACAAAACCAGTATTGCCAGTACTTTTAGACACATGCTACTTCTAAATGATGACAAAAAATGTCCTCTTGCAAATCTGTCCATTAGGTGAGTTGGTTGGTTTTGTTCTGTTTTGTTTTGTTTTCTAGCTATTTAACTCCTGACCATTCAAATAAGCTCTACAGCTGTTCACAGAAATACAAAAAACAACCTCTCACATATTTCATTTCTATGCCAACTGTTCACCAATCATATTCAGCTTGCAGAAAGAAGAGAAAAAATCTAGTTTGGCAAGCTACTTTGAGTTATTCCAGAATCTACATCATAATAAAAGCTCTTAGCTTTTCATCTCAAGAGACTTCACGAAGGTGGGCAAGAATCATCCCCATTTTACAGAAAAAAACCCCAGAGAAGCGAAGTGACTTTCCCATGGTTGCAGAGCAATTTGGCTCCAGAAAGGGGAATGCAACCTGTGTCTCCTGACTCCCACGCCAGCGCTCTATGCCCTGCACCATAATGCTATCTCTTAAATACAACGCTGGATGCATTTAATCAATGAGTCCAACTAATCATGTGACATTTTTATCCCTTGTGCTGGCAAAGTATTTCCCTATTGTTTATAGGAACTATATGCAATTCCAACTTTTCTAATTCTTGGGATATGACTCTCTTAAAGGACCGTGGGGACCCAAGCCATTTTGATGTGGTCACCTTGTCGTATGGGGACGGAAAGGAAAATGCAATACTCACATCTGCATAAACCTTGCTGCCAAAAACTGGTGCCCAGTATGTTGGCTCAGCCTTACAGTGAGCAGGACAGTAAACCCTGAAAAACAATTTATTCATATTTATTCACTACATCAAGGAGCAAGAGAAAAAACAACCTGTAGTCTTAGGATCTTGGAAGCTTTCAAATGCTTGCATCTGGTTTGCAGGTGGCAGCAGCTAACTGATCACTGCCCCCGATGCAATTTGGTAGTGACTACATAACTACAAATGAGGCTCTTTTAAGGCCAGTGAGACAGGACCTAAGCAACGTCTTTGAGCCTAATTCTACAAGCGTCACCTCCATTCTTGTGCACAGCTTGGCACATTTTTGCCTGTCCTCTCATGCCTGCAACTGAGGGAATTTGCAAAGTATAGTCACCTGCTAGGATCAAAAGGAAGATTTCGTGCATGTATATTTTACCATTTGGATACATATGTGATAGTGTCTGTACATGCAAAGTGTACACGCAAGTGAATAAACAAAGCATGCAAAGTTGCCCATGCATATACTAAGGCCAATCTGAGGGGATCCTTTATTTGCATCCTCTAATGTTACTGAAGCGTGTACAAAACAAACAAGGAGTCCTGTAGCATTTCCAAAGACTAACAGATTTATTTATTGAATGAGCTTTCATGGGATAAAAACCCACTGCGTCATGTACAATGAAAACACAGTAATAAACCAACAAATATGGCTGTTAAATCACAGTATTTGTGTTGAAGATATGTTCAAACAACAAATGTTTCTGAAAGCATGTGGTTTTATTTATTTATTCATTTAAGATCCACCCAGTTAATCTAGCATATACTATATCTTTAATTTATAGCCTTTAAATTTGAGGGGTTCATTGTCTCCGGCCTCACAGCTTTTCTTTCCCTTAACTCAATATAGATCTAGGCTTCGAAGGAAATGGTACCAAACTTGATGCATGCAGCTTACCTCGGGCAATGAGTTGCTGGCTTTTTGAACGGACACAGTTCGGCTACAGTGGTGTAACAATCCAACGTCTGCACTGTGGAAATCAATGTGGAGAGATAAATTACAAGGCCAAACAGGAGGTGCTCTTGCAGCAAACAGAAGCCTTTGAACATGCCTCACATCTGACAGGACACACGTCCAGCTGAGGCAGCCAAAAGAACAATTTCAATGTCTTCATTAGAAACAGCTTGCATCGATGAAATATTTTTATTAGGATTTATACTGAAGCTCTGTTAAATTGCTAGGAAATCCTTTTCCAAGGACCATGGCTTTCAAAAAAAAAAAAAAAAGCTGAGAAATGGAGCTGTGTAATTTTGTTACAGATTTATTTCTGAATATATAGGGGTTTTCCTGGAAGGTGTTTTATGTCAAATTCTGAGTCTAAATGACTTCACAGTGTTGCTTTTAACACTCCACCTGGCAATCTTACTGGCTTCATCCTAAAGCCACTCTAGGAACAAAGGTCAAAATTAGGTTTGATTTAGACTGAGGCTGGAAAATGGGGGGAAATGTTTTGGAAAATGCTGCTTTTGTTTTTCCTGAACAACTATAGTCATAAATAGGAAGATTGTCTCTTTGCTACACAAAGTTTTGACCATTTTGGTGAAAGAAAGAAAGAAAGAAAGAAGCTATATAGTGATGATGTTGACATATCACAATTAAATACTTAGCAGCATTGAAAATTTCCAGGGGGGTAGCGGTGTTAGTCTGTGTACAGCAAAAACAAGAGCCCTGTGGCACCTTAAAGACTAACAAATTTCTTTGGGCTTAATCTTTCATGGACTCCAACCCACTTTGTCAGATTCCTCACGTGGCTTTAAGGTGCCACAGGACTCTCATTTTTACCACCATTGAGTTCTTCTCCATTATAATGACAGAAAAGGGCATTTCAACTTACCTGTGACTTTGGAAACCATGAATGCATTTGAAGGTTTTTGTTTACTGCAAAGCAAAAAAAAGAAATGGGTATAAATATTTCATTGACCTTTTAAAAACAAATGCATGGTAATTACTTGAAGATCTACTCTCGACTACCACTTGTAAACAGTGGCAAATGTACAACAGCAATTTATTGTACAAGTCATGGTCCTCCACAGAAGAATTACCTTAAAGATTCAATGTGATTTCTTGTAGACTTGTCAAAACGGAGATATCTCCCTTTCCTAGTGATGTCAACCAGACCACCATTATCATCTATGACTCCATAATGAATTGCGGCACGACATATACTGGATGACTGGAAAGTCCATAACAGATAGTACTTTAATACCAATGTTTCCTAAATAGTTCTAAGCCAAAAAAAACATTTAAACAAATATGTAAAAGAAATACTTAAAGACCAACAGCAATTTATACACACTTACATTTACTGAAAAAAATGCCACATTGGCACAGCCTGCAGAATGTTATTGTTACAACACATGGGCATTTACTTTTATTTTAAGACTTACTTGATTAAAAGGACAAACAGATTTTTTTTTAAATGATCAAATATAGCATTTACATGTAAACTATGAAGAAAGCTGTTTGGAAAAATATTTGTTTTCTTTCTGGAGGAAAATTCTGAATTTTCAACAAAAATATCAAATCTGCAATATTCCAGCTGAAAATCCCTTGGTGGTGAGACATGGTGCATCAGCTATACTGTCACAATGCATCATGGGAGATGTAGTGTAGCAGGAAGCCCAGCCCACAGAGAAGAGCAGAGGCACAAAGCAACTTAAACTAGAGCTCCCCTGAGCCATTTGCACCAGCATTTGAGATTCAGCTTATCTGGGGCCTCTTTTTTTTACAGAAAAAAACCCAGAATTTTTATCAGAAAGGAGACACATTTTGTAAACACAAAATCATTTAATTAACCCCCAAGTTTTCCATAAAAAAAAAATTACAGTTTGGACAGAAAATTGTTGACTGGCCCTGATTATAAATTATTTTGATGATTCAAGATCCAATGAGTTATCCTAAAAATAAGGAACCAGCGTCATGTGAACCATCCTGAGAAGCGATTCTAGTGTAAAGTTTCTCTTCCATCCCAGTAGTTCAGTACTTTGGGAAAGATGCCATGCAGACAGCGCCGGCTCTAGGGTTTGTGGCACCCCAAGCTGGCCTTGCTTTTGCACCCCCAAGGGGTGATGGGGTGCTTGGAACCCAGCCTCCACTCTGAGCTAGCTCGCCATACCGCCCTCAACTTCTGTTGAATGTAGTAAGCGTGGGGGGCACTCAGAAACAAAATCAAGCCATGAGTGGGTACTCCTTCTAGCAATGATTTTATCATTTTAGTGGGGAAACGCAGATTACCGTTGTTATAGAAATGAATATCATTTACAGCACCAATGTGGGAGGGCAAAAAAAAGTGGTTTACATTAGAATTGCCAGAATTTTCAGTTTCTATTATTACCATTAAAACCCCAATAAATGTCCTCAAGAAGCCATAACAACGTACTTACACTCTCATAATAGAACGTTCCAAAGATTTTTGCCTTACTGCTCACACAGCCAGCTGGGCACAGATACCT
Source organism: Podocnemis expansa (assembly GCA_007922195.1). Lineage (NCBI taxonomy): Eukaryota > Metazoa > Chordata > Testudines > Podocnemididae > Podocnemis > Podocnemis expansa. Next base: position 16,480,223 of record ML682028.1, on the reverse strand, counting down.
AGTTAAAGAGATATATATTTGTAGTGGTGAGTGAGAAATGTACAACTTTTACAACATTTAATTTAATAGCGATCCCATTAGTGTCATTTAACAATTTCATTTAAAACCAGTCTTGCAAAACAGCAACATTTTCAAATACCCTTTTCCTTAAGGAGGATAATATTTACATTCAATGGTTCCAAAGGGGTAGCCAGGTCAATCTAGTTCAGCAAAACAAACAAGGAGTCTGGTGGCACTTTTAAAGACTAACAAATTTATTTAGCATTTGACGAAGTGGGATTTTCTCCCGTGAAAGCTCATGCAATAAATAAATTTGTTAGTCTTTAAAAGTAGCACCAAACTCCTTGTTAGATTCTATGGGTTTGATTTAGTGTACTCTACTGAAACCTTAACCAGAGCTCTTGACCAGCTGGGCTGGGACAAGCTTTGAATTAATGATACAAAGTTGGACAGGGACATCAGATGAGAAGGGTACAAAATGACTGTATTAAAACTTACTAAGGGAATCTTGCCACTTGGGAGCTGTAGATTATAACAGACATTCACCATTTTGAGCATTAAATAAACAATCACCTTACTACTCAACTTGGCCCAAAAAGTTGCATTAAGAGGAATGAAAGACTTTTTTCATAGGGACTGAAGCAGCATTTGGATTCTAGTCATAATAAATAGAACACAACCCTGCTCCACGTTTGCAAAAGCCAACCACGTTTAAAGCAGACATTTCCACATCCACTACAGCAAATATCAATAAAACACTACCTGTTGCATGTTGATCCTTTGCATTTGTCCCTCATTTTGGTGTCGCACTTTATAACTTGTGCTGGAAAAGAAAAGAAAAAGGGGAAGACCATAAAAGACTAAATTGGAAGGGGGAAGAATGCCATAGAGGTATGTGGTTGAATGCATTATTGTGCTAACTCAGATTCTTGATACCAGAAGACTTCAATTTACAGCCTAAAATAGGATGACCGGACAGCAAGTGTGAAAAATCCAGACCAGAGATGAGGGGTAAAAGGTTCCTGAAATCAGAACATCAGTCACACTAACCTAAAGACAGTATCCAGATCTCTCATCGTCCACTTAATCATAGGCTATCCACATTTCCACAGACAAAGTAAAGAAGAATTCATCAGTCCCCTAGCTCACTTGCTCACCTTTAATTTAAAGAGTCATCTACCTCATTAGCATGATAACTCAGGTACGTTATGTGGTCTCTAGGATATCTATGAGAGAAGACTGAATTCTTATCACAGAATAACTGGACAGTGGCGAACCTCTAGCACACAACAATAAGCCAGAAGCAGCTGTAAATCAGCCACGTTAGCTATTCCTTTTATCACATGGGTGTTCTTACTAATATTAGCTTGGAGGAAACACTTAACATCAGAAGACTTCAACATATAGCCTAAAGTCAATACTCAGTGGTCCCATCATCCACTTAATTATAGACTATCCACATTCCAGTGGGTAGACTTGAGAATGATATGCTCACTCCCCTCTGCTCACTTGCAGTAGATCACTCTGTGAATTACAATGATTAGAAAACCTTCAGAGAGATACAATCAATGCCAACAAATATTTCAGAAGACTTTGCTGAGAACAGCCAGCCTCTTTCTTCCTCTGGATAAAAACTAGCAAGGATGTCAAGGTGACAAACACTGACTTCAGAAAAGTTGAAAGCAGTAAATACTAACTGACAGCCAAGATTTTTCTAAAGATGCTCTGGAAATGTTCGAATCTATACAACTTGTTTGATTTGTTGAAGTAATCTGACGTGATGCAGTGAAATGTAATTTCCCCTCCCATCCTGTAAGGTTTTTTTTCATTCTCAGTTTTCTCCAGTCTGGCATCTGACAAAGTGGGGCTGTGCCCACAAAAGTTCATGTGAACAATTTGTTAGCCTTTAAAAGTGCCACAGGACTCCTTGTTTGTTTTGCTCAGATACTATGGTGATCAGTGTGATGGAAGAGCCAAAACAGACTTGACTAAATTACCTGGTGATTCTGGGTGCCTCAATACTTAGGTGTCCAATCTGAGATACCTTAAAGGGGTCAACTTATCAGAAGTGGATGCTCAACAATGTCTGACCAATCAGGTCTCAAGTTGGACAGAAAAAAATTAAGGCATTCTAAAAGAGCTAGTCACTTTCAAAAATCCTGGCTCACACTGCTCTCCAAAATATATATATATATACATCTCCAATTGTTTTAACTGGCCCTCAGCACAGGTTTCCACTGGAGGTCTCTTGGCAGCTCATTCCTTATCCACACACACGTGCACATACTCCTAAAGGAGTATTTACAGAATCTGGAAGACAAAGACGCTCGCTTACTCATGTAGCTGTCTGCGGTCGTGGTGATTTTCTTGGTACTGGTTGGTTTGCTGGTTTTGGTCACCCGTTCTTGCACTTGCACGGTTTTCTCCTCTGTAATTTGTGGGCTCTCCACTTCATTAGTCTCGTCCAGATCAGGCTTTTGTACATAATGGTCATCTTATTGTGGGAGAAGTAAAACAGTATGCTTTTATTAATGAAGAAGTTAGACAAGCTATAGGAAAACTAACATTTTGTAGAAGACTCCCTCTGGTTTGATGTAGATCCATTTTCTAAGCAGTTGGAAACTCAACAAAATGCACATTAAATACAGAATGGCCCACTCTCCTAGGGTAGGTGAAGTACCAGGAAAGAAATGGTTTCACATCATTCATTTAGTCAGCATTCAACACTTTGCTTAAAGAACTAAGCAGTAGTGGCTTGAAGTGATCTGTCACCATGTTGATGAGCGTGTGCTGATATCTTAATATTATTTATTGTGCCATTTACCAATAGCTTTCACTCAGTAGAAGAAAAGGTCAGTCCTCTAAGACAGTAGGGCATATTCACTAGAGACCCATCAAGAGAGGACCCTAACCAGTTAAATGGTGGCTAAGATCCTTAGTTCTCTTTACTTCCCCATCTTCTCTTTACTCCCCATCCTTATCACAGCTTCTTTTAGTCGTCTCTGAAACGAAGGCCTTGGTAGAGTGGTATCATTGTTAGGTCAAATCAAGCTATACAGCATCACAACTCTTTTCTCCTTACTGTGCCGGAAAGTTATTGTTCTTGTGCCTGAAGAGGGTATGTCTACGCTGCAATCCAACACTCGTAGCTGGCCCATGCCAGCTTACTCAGGCTCCAGCACTGCTTAATTGCAGTGCAGACTTCTGGACTCCAGGACTCTGAAAAGGAGGGGGAGTCACAGCAACTATTAAATAGTCCCCCAGTCTGAGCCTGAGTCAGCTGCCTTGGGCCAGGGGCCAGATTTTAATTGCAGTGTGTAGACATACCCTAAGTCCTTAACTAGGGAGAAGTTTCCAAAGTGGCACTAGCTAACTCAACTCCACTCCACTTGGTGAGTCCTAGCTGAAACCTCATTTTGCTGACATCCTGTCAAGGAAAGAGGAATGACATCAACTGACAGATGTCTCAGGACTGATTTCCATATAGAAATAGAATAGCCCGCCTGTTCTCTATTTGCTTCTTCACTCCTCAGGCTATTAAACATGAAGCACCAAATCGATTTTGGCCCATATCTTTCCTGTTAACTAGTCTCCAATGACTGCATCTGCATATATGAAAACAGGCTCTGTCCTTCACAGAGGACAAAGCTTAAGTAAAGAAAAAAGATACCATTGATGCACAGCTCAGAAAGTCCTATTTTAAATTATGTAAGAAATTTCACTGACGGCTTTAGAATTAATAATAGCTTTTCCTTAATATATACAGCGCCCTTTATTCCGGAAGAGCCCAAAGTGTTTTAAAACCAGCCATTAAACCTTATTACCTTTCTGAGGTAAACATTTCTATATTTGTTTTACAGATGGAGAAACTGAGGCACAGAGAAGTGACAAGATCTGCTCAAAGCCACAAAATGAGCAGGGCATAAAACCCACAGCACCTTTTCTAACCATTAGAAAACATTTCCTTCCAAGTTAACCAGATGAAGATGGGATATCTTATATGTACAACATAAATAAACCTTTGGGCCAAACCAATCTCAGTTACAACAGGGAAAACCCAGAGTAACATCCTTAAATTGATGGAGTTAGTCTGGATTTACCCCAGGCAAATGAGCAGAATTTGATCTCCAGGTTTTAGAAAGTTTCCCAGCATTTCTGCTTCAAGCATTCTCTCGTGATACCTGCTTCCCCTTATTTGGTATGTTTCAGAGGTAACTGTGACGAGTTCATTTTAAATAATTCATTAAGATTTTATTTTAAATCCTCTGGGAAATTTTCTTTTCCAGTTTTTCCATCACACAAAAAGGAACTGGGTGAGATCATCTGCATTTCCCTGTGACACACTGAGCTGAGAGAAATAAGTCTACTGGTAACCTACCTTTGTAACACAGGTTGTTCTTGCAGCTTCCTCCATAGCTAGGCGGGCATTCGGAGCAGGGTCTGCCATTTTTATAAGGTGCTTCCCCGATCCAGTTTCCCCTGACAAGGCACGTGAGAAACATTTTTCTGTTAAATGCCCTCTGTGTTGCTGCCACAGCCCCCACCTCACTCAAATGCTCTTGTCCCTTATTCTGCTTCCAGGCCTGTGCCTGAATCCCACACCCCTGATGCTCTCACTATATTTGTATGTTGCTAGATTGCTGTAAATATGAAAAAGGACAGATCCTTCCATGAACATAGAGTCTACGGCTTTCTCGTGACAACTTAGCAGAGTAGATTCCCTTCTGCTTCACAACCGGTTAGTCACAGACTGGTAGGTGCCTTCGGCTCTCTCATGGGTGTTTTTTGAGGCCATCAGAGCCACAAGCCTACCACTATTTCTTTGCTTTCAAGATCATTCTGGCACCTACACAAGCCAGCCTGGAACATGTCTCTTTTCCATTAGAAAGCTGCTCCATTTTCCACCTGGAACTGCTTCCAAACACTTCTGAAGATCAAAAACACAGCGCTTAGCCTGAGCCATTTCAAATAATAGTTGTGGTGAGAGCTAGGGACAACTTGCTGATGTCTCTGGACAACTCGTCTTGGAACATTACCCTCACGCCCCATCTTCTAGCGACTCCAACCCCCCTCACTTTTGCTGCTGCTGTCACAGCAGCTTTCTCCATAGTTGTCATGGTTATCATCATAGTCGGAAAACATCAGGCAGCTATCGCACACATAAATTTAAAGGCTCAGCACTGTAAATCTGTTACTTTACGGCAAATGTTTCACCTCATTTAATTTCTCCAAGACTTGGTTCATATGAGTGTTTATAGGGGTAGGTGGGCAGGGCTGTACAGACACACACACACGTAATTTTTTTTTACTTAAACCAAAATCCTATCACAGATACTACATTCAAGCTTGAATAGAAATCAATCAAGTACAAACTTATTCTTTCAAGAAATTATTGACTTTTCAGAAACAAAGACCACCCTCCCTTTCTGATTTTGCAAGTTTTAAGGGTTTCAAAAATTCAAAATTCAAAAAGGCTGGTCTGTGATCATCACCTCCTTGGCCAGGTGGGGAAAATGCCTACTGAAGCCTGAGAAGACAGATTAAGTATAAACTCTAGAAGTAGTTATCTCTGAGGACTTATCCATTCAGCAGTCCTCAAAAGGTGACATGCAAAACAGTTCAGCCTTCCACCAAAAGTCTGTAGGCCACATATGGCACAATCCCGTATGACAATAAGTTTCCTCAAAACCACTTAAGTGCTTGGGAGTGAACGGTGCTCAGCAGCTCACAGGCAGGGAGAGGTTTATTGTTGCATTATAGACCCAAAAGATTCCCAATGGGATTTTCTCCCACAAAAGCTCATGCAACAAATAAATCTGTTAGTCTTTAAAAGCCATAGGACTCCTTGCTTTTTTTTTTTTCTCTGAACTAGACTAACGTGGCTGCCCCTTTGGAGCTACAAATATGGTGACTGTGGTCCTCAGCAGGACTCAACAGGGTTCACAATCAGAGTGCCATCATGTACATATCGACTTCTTTCTCTTGATCTCCCAGTGTTATGTTATCTTTCTTTAACTGTATTCTAAAAATCAGAGCTCTCTGGGACCAAGGCATCTTTGATATTTGTGTCTTTTTCAGCACAGAGCGATTTCAAACCCTACTCTGGGACATCACCACCATAAATATCAATATCGATTTGTAGTCCTTTGCAGATGTTGGCTACTTTTCAGGAGCTCTGTCACCCAGGACAAGCCTCCTACTAGGGATTTGCCACAGATGAAGCTCTTCAAAGGTTTTAAGTGTAAATTTCACTCCTAGAAAAAGTCCAGCCTACGACTGGCTCAATCCTAAATGCTTTAGCTACATAACTTTTCCCCAAAATAACTGTAAGTGCCGTAGGGCAGAGATTGTCACTTGTTACAAGTTTGTATAGCACTTAGCAGAATGGGGCCCCACCTTGGTTGGCACTTATGTCCTATCACAATTTAAATATTTAAAGACCAACCAGCACCTTAATTGATTGACGTTTTGGCACCAGACTCCATACTAGTTAAGCAACTTGCCAGGATGCAGTTTTAAGGGCTGGGGGAGAAAAGGAACCTTATTGTGTCTTCCTTACTTAGGAGAGTAGTTGCAGACCAGGTAGACAGCATTCTCCCAGATTTCTCCCCAAACATTCATCTGTTTGCAGACATTTACGGCACAGCCAACCTTGTTTGTTGTGGCCCAAACAATCTGAAAGCATAATGCAGATGAATTAAAACACAGAATGCCACAAAGAGTACATTAGTTCTAGCTTCCCAAGTATATTTTCATAATGACTCGTGTCTGGCAGGGTGTGAAGAAATGAACCAAGTTCAGATACATGATTCAGGACTTCATTTCCTTCCTCCTCTTTACCTGAGTATAGTGAGTGCACATTGCTCCAGTGCATCTTTCTGGACACCAGGGGTTGCATTCGTGGGGATAGGGGTAAGTATAATCTTTAACTTCATCATACCAAGACTGGACATGGAAAGCTGGAGAACGGTGCCTGAAAGACACAAGACACAACACAAGCTAAACCATTAACCAGAACCAGAAGTTTTCAACCCAACATTGTCACAATCGGGTCTTCTTTTGCTAATAAGAAATGCTCCATCATTCAGCAGAAGTAGTTTCCAAAGTAGCAAAACAAGTTCACGGTGCAACATGGTGCCGTCTGGGTAAGGGGCTGTGCCTTTAATCAAAGGAGTGACAATAGAAATCTGTGGAAAAACTTAATGTCACACTTTGATCAATGATAAATCTTTGCTGTTTCACCCACAGCGGCAAAGTGTTAGAGACTGTTTCTTTAAAATCCATGACCCAATCTGACTTTCTGTAGTATTTATAGGTTTAACTTTCCCTTCAAAAGCTGTTGACCTGAAACGTCCCCATGGCTTTTCCACTCAATTACAAAAGACTTCTAGTTTGGCAGAAGGTTGTATTTTGAAAGTAAACTTCAGCTCAAGGCTGCCAAACATATTAAACTGAGAGTCATGTACCTATTTTACCACGAGACAATTCACGACATCTGGAACTCCACTCCACAAACCGCAGCCAGGCAGCCGGCACGTGCGGTATATGGTCTGTGTAAGCAGTATGCTTGTAAATGCTGTTTGTGATACAGTTGTGCTGTGCTTCTGTTGAGAATGGGAACGCCATGATAATTATTTAGACGCTCGCTCTCATGCACAGCAGAAGCTATATACCGTGGGCCTGGGTAGCTTTTCATCAGCTGCAACTAACATCAGGATGGGATGGAGCAACCCATGTCCTTTCAATTCTATTCCAATGCTCATAAATGAGCAAATGACCAGAATCATGACACGTCATTATTAGCGATGCTTTGCTCTTTCACTATAACTTTGGCTGATGACTTCAACATCCTTTAAAACCTTTTAGGAATTCTGTCTCTCATTATGCCATCATGTCAATACGACTGGCCCCATTTTAGAGATATAAAAATGAAGGGAAACAGCATATGGACCTAATCCTGCACAAACTGAAATCTATAGCAGTTTTCTCACTGATTTCAATAAGAGCAAGACAGGGACCTACAGTACGAGACTTGCCTAAGATCTCTCAGGGAAAGTGTGTTGGAGCCAAGGTTAGAACCTGGTCTCCTGACACCCACCATGAGACCCGCCTCCTCCTCAGTGTCTTCAATTCATCAAAAAGGGGCGGGGGGTGCAATTCTGACATCACATCAGTTTTACACTGAAGAAACCCCATTGATTGCAACTGAGTTTTACAATGGGCAAGTTCCAAAGGGGCAGCCATGTTAGTCTAGTTCAGCAAAACAAGCAAGGAGTCCTTTGGCTCTCAAAGACTAAGAAATCTTTAAAGCATCTAACAAAGTGAGATTTTCTCCCATGAAAGCTCATGCAGTAAATTTGTTAGTCTTTAAGTGCGACAGGATTCCTTGCTTGTTTTACAATGGGCGGAACCACAATTCAGCCCATTACATTAATGACAAATGGAAAATATTTGCTTAACAAAATACAAATTCTGTGCCAACTCTGCTAGTGTAAGAACAAGAGAGATGTCAAAAGAAACCCTAAATTAACCCTTAACAGCTGTACCTGATGAGCTCCCAACTACCTGTTCATAGAGGTCAGAATAGCTTGTGTGGGCAGAATGCAACCTCATGCACTACATCAACAATCCTTACGAGAACAATGAAGAAACAGATTGCCATTTGTTGTGCATCCTCAATGCAAAGAACCAGCAGAGTTCCTCTCACCAGGAACCAGCAAAGCAATCCATGGCATAAACCTAATAATTTCTACCTGGTCAAAGCCCTAGGTTAATCATTCCCCCCCCCCTCCAGAGGATAAAACACACTGGTTGCTAACCTAAGTATGCAGTGATCAGAAAGCAAATACAAGGTGGTTGTAATAAAGATAAACTGGGAAGCCAAAAGGGACATGTGGTATGACACACTCAGAGGATTTATAACAGTGCTCAGACCTAGAGCTAGTGGCCAAAAATGGTTCCTGAGAAACTTCTTTGTTGGCTCATGGAAAGATCAAGGCTTCAGGAAACTTGAGCCCTGGTCTGTATCACCAACTCTGCCAGCAAGACTCCGAGTGACCCTGGGTAATTCCCTTCATCTTCCTGTGCCTCACAGGTAACCCCACCAGAGAGTGAGGTTTAGTCGAAATTTCCACATGCTGGGAACTGTTGGCTAAAAGGCCCAATAGATGTTGTTATTGCCTCTGGTTTACAGAAACAATAAGAAAACACCTACCACCCACCTGTTTTCCCTGCTATTCAAGATCTTTTCACAAAACATTGACAAGATAAACCTCCCAAACTGTCCCACAGGCCGAGACCCAAAATGCCACCATTGGCAGATACAGTATATTAACACGCCACTGTCCAACACTTACTTGCCCCAATGAACAGCCAAATTTTGACCAATGGACATAATGAGGTTGGCAGGTCCATGATCCCAGATGCACTCCTGGGCCCAGGCCTCTGCCGACCTTTCCAGCACATCATCCCAGGTCTGCAAGAACAGAAGAATGAATCAGTTGACAAATAAGCTCCATCTGAAAACACCTTACAATGGACACATCAAACTGAGGTTGTCCCTATGCTACATATTGCTGGCAGTGGGCCAGGGACCAGCTCCATGCCACACTGAAAATCAAGCTGCTTCCCCCACCATAATGCATGGCTGCACATATCAGTGAAAGGCTGTGACACAGACTTGGCCTTTCTTTGCCATCTTCCCCACAGTAGGATCTTTTCTTGCTTCAGGGAAAGACTCCAGCAGTGAGATGTTACATTGCTAGAAACAGCAGTGTAGGTGGGAAGGCATGGCTCAGGTGGGTAGTGAGCCATGTAGGATATGGACTTAAGTACATACCCACACCCTTCAAAACTGACTTCATTTGTTCACCCATGCCACATGGATGGTCTGCATTGCTGCGTATAAACACGTGAGGGATATAAACACGTATTCCACACACCACCGAAAGAGTCATAGAGCCCAGACATACCCCTAGGACCAGGAGAAGGGACCAGAAGAAGTTTTGAGAGAAAAGACTCACAGACAATGTTCCCAGCCTAGACATTTCAACTTAGCTTTACGCTATGCAATGCTATGCCCTGTCCTAGGAATGAATTCCATATAGCGCTCCCCCATTCACTAAAATATCACAGCACAAAATAGCTCCCCTTTTCAATGTCTGTTCTTGCACTCCCCGAGATACGCCTGCATGTGATCATCTCTAATTTGGAGCTGCTGACTCGTCAGTGCTCTGGCACGAATGCAGGTTGACACAACCAAATGTAATGTCAGAGAATTCCTCTGAATTACTCTTTTGTCAACAACTTCAATGAGGATTACGTTGTTCTTGGAGATGACTGTAGTCAGGAATGGATCTGGAAACTTTTCTTAAAGGTACATAACTGGACATAGCAGGTGAAAAGCACTTGCATTACTTATTATTGATGGTTGTACTAACCAAAACAGTACTGATGGGAAATTTATTGGGATTAAAACATTGCTGCACCTGCCTATAAATAAAATAAAATAAATCAGAGAATCCAGAGAAGAGAAAAGACCTAGTGGCTCATACCTAGTCCACCCAACCAACACAAGACAGTTCCCTATTGAACTCTCACCAATGTCTAGGATTGCCTAAGCCTTGAATGAAAACATTACTTTTTCCTAATGAACCAACAGATCCTTCCATTTTCTTCCTACCTCACCAAAAACCAAGCAGCTGCTGAGCTCAGACTTGAGAGGATCTTTGCTCCCACAACTCTTGTCAAGGTCAATTGAAGCTGGGGCTCTTAGAACCTTGTAGTGAACTATAACAGCATATGAGCAACTGAACATCTAGGGGCAGAGTCTGTCAATTACAGTGAGGGCCACACCACCTTGGCATGAGCCTCAAAAAGAGATTGCAACATCTCCTGGGGCTTCCCAGAAGGACCATATGACCATTATACACTTCCTATTCCAGCCATCCAACTCCATTGTCCAACAATAAGGGATGGAGGCCATGGCCCTGGCCATCTCTGCCTCTTCTTGAGTGACTTGTTGGCTCAAAGCAGTGCTACAGCTGTGGTTGGTCCTCATACATGGGTACAAGACTCCTTGGGGTCTGCCACTTTGTGCCCCATCACCCTACAAACCCTGTCATGTCATGTAAAGCCATTGAAGCTGCCATAAGATCAGAATGTTCCTAGTATTTCAGAACTTTCTACCAGAGGCCTCCAAACTGCAGCTTGAAAGGCAACTGCTTTCCAAGTGTCTTAATTTATTGCAGAGAACATATGATATGAGCAATATGCCACTAAATGGAAATTGACATGAACATATGTGCTACATCTTCCTCTGGTGTCTATGGATAAAACAAATACAGATGAGACAATCAATGAAAGTCCAGGAATGAGTGAAGGATTTTTGCATGGATTTATGCTTGATTAGGAGATTCTTGTTTCTGCCAGCATCACATCACAAAGCCAGGCTATTTAAATTCGAGCTGCCATTTGCTTCTCTTTGAGCATATGAATGCTCTCAGGGGAGTATAACTATTCCAAATTCAATAAACTTATCAACAAACTAGATTTCAGGCTGTCCGCTGGTCTCTGAAGACCCCTTATCAAATATTCAAACCAATATCTAAGCTCAGTATTGAAGGCAAAAAGGCACTAACTAGCTACACTCATTTTGACTTATTTAAATTCATTCTCTGGAAATCTGGAAGAGCCTGAATCTAGGAATTTTCAGGGCAAGATGTAAAACGCATTAACTGGTTTTAAGTGTGAGCATAAGGTTTTTTTTTTCTTGTGTTCAGATTTTCTGTAACGTAACTGCTGTAGCTGTAACCCCAGAAAGTAAATACATATTATATATTAGTGAATATGACTGACTAAGTCTTCATTATGGTGGATACTGTCCAGGAACTGGTTTAAAATGTCCTGGCAGTCAACATGATTCAAAATGATTGTGTACACTTTTTACTTGTGGAGACCTGGGATCATTTGAAGTCCATTATTATGCAAGTAAAACACGTGCGTCATTTACTGTTGTCCCTATATGTACATGCTAATACGATGCACAGTTAGGCAAGCATTGGGTCTCCTAACTTATTTGTAAATCTGATATTTGGGTTGGAATGCTATTTTAATTCACACAAGCAATGGGCTAATTGCATCTAACACCACTATTTGCATATATGGAGTGTGACTGGCAGCAATACTCTACTCTCAGGAGTGGGAGGGAACAGGAATAGCAGAGATTCAATAAGGTGAGATTGTGGTGCATTGCCAGAACCTTGTCTACGTGTTTGACCTATCCAGTAATATTATCTCTAGAGCCCTACAGATCCATGGGTATCCACTGCAGATCTGCAGGTATCTGCCTCCATGGATGCAGGTGCGGATAACCACAGACCCTTTGCTGCAGATTGACCCGCGGATGCAAATTCTATTTTTATCTGCCCAGGATGCAATCCATCACTATGCTATGCTCTGTGTCAGCAGCACACAGGGGAACAAGGAAGTGCTTCACCCAAACCTAGTTCAGCTCTGACTGTGGTCTGCCAGCCAATCATTGCAGACTGGATAGATCCTGGCCCTGAGCAGATGCAGATCCATATTTCTGTATCTGCACAGGGCTCTAATTATCTCCTGCACATTCACAATTAATGATTTCACTCCTTTAAATCACATAGAAAAAGGATAGGCTAACTCCACATGCAAAGGACTGCAATACTTCCCTTCTAGGAATACATGTAGCCCATAAATCATTTAAGCCTGTTAATTTGCTGGAAAAACCTGTTAAGAACTGACAATACACTTATCATCCAGCCCTCTTCACTGCCACTGACTAAGCCAATGAGAAAGTTACTGGTCTCTTATAAACTAGGGCTTGCTTTTCACTCTAGGTTTATAATCAACATGGAGCTTGTTTTGTTTTGGCCATAGGCCATCATCACTATACACTATTCTACCATAAAAAACATACCGTGGAAGCATATGTAGTAATGTTGCAAGATGGTTAGGGTAATTTTATTTCTGGCCAGCTTCATCTTGAAGAACATTCACTGTTCACATCTGGCCTACAACAAAGCCAGCCAGCAGAGAGCCAGGAAACCTATTTCCTATTAACACTGAATATGACTGCTAACCTTGAACTCTATTATCCTAACACAGTCCAACAAAACCACCTGTAGTGCACTAGGTGGCTTCTTTATTGAATTTTTATTCGCTCGCCACTCTGCCATTACCCTGTCCTTATATATATATTTTTTTCCTTTTGGTTGAATCAGTTTTTTTTTCTTCAGTTAAATGCATAACTGCTTTTTATAGACAAGGGTCTATGCTGCTTAGGGTAATGGACTTTCATAGCCAGCATATGGAGGCTGTTAGCCAACAGCCCATGTTCTACCTACTTTTTGACTAATGAATACAAAGGCTTCTCCTATAAACAGCGTATTTCCTGCATCAAATAAAACAAAACCAAACTAAAGGTAAGATATTCACCTCTCTCTTTCTCTACAGCACTACATCATCTTAAATCAGCAAGGACTGGGAAATGGTCTATTTAAAACAAAGGATTAAAGTTAACTTCATATTCAAAATGTGTGCAAGGATTTCCGAGAAATATTAGGACAACAGGAACACATGAAAAGCTGATTGTGGTCTTTCCAAGTGGACCATTTTATACCTAACTTCTTACTTCACTACATAGAAGGCTCTTTCATTTGTACAAAATCTCCCATGAAACCACTAGAAAAGCACACTGAGCAAAGACAAACATAAAACAGTAACCATCCTGGACAAATATACAGAAGTCGGCCAGTGAACACTCCACGACTGAAGCACTTTTAGTGCCGCAAAGCCAATGAAAATACATTTGGCTTTCTTGCACTGCTTAGTGTTTACTTTCTTGGACTCTATCAAGCCACATCTCCCCTTGCAATATGTTACGTGCAGCCTACAGAATCACAGTCTACTAACAACAGGCATACAAAATTACAAGTCTTAGGAAGGAATACAATTCCCTCTAACTGACCACACAGCAAGAAATAATATGAAGGAATCAGGCACTCTTAAGATGCATTGCATCAACTCTTCTGGGGTGGACTACTGCACAGGTCTGTGGGGTCCATGCCCAGGGGCCCACCATAATGTGGGGGCCCTTTACCCTGCTGGCACTGCAGGGGGAAGGAGAATGGAGCACGTGGGCCCAGAGGCCAGGCTCTGCACTCCCAACCTTGGGCCCACCAGTCTGCTCCCAGGGGTGGGGTCGGCCAGTACGTCTGGTCGCTCCAGTCCAGGGACAGGGCTGGCTGGCATGCAATAGGTGCAGCTTTTGAGTTGCACCAGAAGCCACACCACATGCACCAGTTAGCCCTGTTACCACCGGGGAGTGGCCAGCCAGGCCAGGACCAGTTTCTGGCCCCAGATCCAGCCAACACCGGCCCACCTGCAGAGGGTCAGGACCCTAGATAGAGGCGGGACAGCACCATTGGTGGGGGAGAACCAGGGACCTGCAGCCCCTAATCCACCCCTCAACTCTTCATATTCTATCTGTCTTTACTTTTACCTCTTCTCCATTACTCTTCCTCCCTATTCTCTTAAGGCAGACTCTTACATTTAGAGCATTCAGTTAAATGGAAAAGGTATTATTAATAAAAGATGCCTTTTATATCACATAGCTGCTTTTGGTACTTTGTCTCCATTAATAATTCACTGCATCAATCCAGAGGAGACAGACCATCAAACTGGCACTATTTATGCAGAAATATTTGCAAGAAAGATAAATGCACAAAAATTATTGCCATCTGTCATTTTCTGATTCCATAATATTTTGAAGACATCCTAGAAATAGCTCAAGGTAGGGTCTGGACATGTATGGAAAGATGTATGGTGAAGGTGTATTCGCCTTAAATTACTGCTGATCAAAACATACTTAATATTTAGACTTCTCAAGGACTCTCTCTGAAGTGAAAGAATACACTGAGCAAGAGTGTAATTTGGTTCCTTGAGCCCAGAATTAAAAAACAAAAGCCACCAATGCACCTTGCACCGACTTCAATGGGAGTCTTGGACCAAGTCTACACTGATGGCAGTAAATTCATCACCATCAGTTCAATCTTCCAGATCAACTGAGTGGTCATTGAAGACCCACTCCATCAATCCAGAAGTCGATATGTTAAGACCACCCCCTGAAGAGCAGTAGTGTTGAATTAATGGGATGGCACCTCCCTTCAACTCAGCGCAGTGGAGACCCAGTAAATAGGTGTTAGGAAGTTAGAGGGAGATACAAAAGTTATTTTAAATAGCTTGCTTATCTCCCTTTGACTTCTGCCAACCCATAGCCATTGTAGACCTGGCCTCATTTGGGCCTATACTGCAGATGGAGAAGACTCGACTCTCCAAAGTGCCGGATATCTTCATTGCCTACTGACGTCACTAAGAGTTAGCAGCGTTAGTAGGCTTGTTACTACAGCAATCCAAAGAATCGTAGTGGAGTCGACTCTTCTCTGTGATCGCTGGTGTAGCTTCTCTGTGCAGGCTACAGCTTTTCATGATGTCAGAGTCTTAACTGGCTTAAGCTTCAACAAGGAGAATGTAGGTTAAAAGTTAGGAAAAATGTGATGCTTGGATGACATTTAGATATTGGAATAAACTACCAAGGGAGTTTATGGGATTACCATCAGTGGAACCATTGAGGGCTAGACTAGATGGTATTAAAAATATTGTATGAATAATGAAATCAGTATGCAGTGGGCTAAACTATATGACCCAATAATGATCCTTTCCAACATAAACCATTCAGTGGTAAAATATGGCTCCACTTAAAAGACACTTGAGAAAAATTTATAGCAAAATTTGTTACAGTCCTCTCACCACAAGAAAAACTAACGTGGTCACTCAGATTTCAATAACGTAGTTGAACTCACCATATATTCCATATTGGAGGCTGAAGGATAGACTTGACCTCTCAGTTTATTATGAAGCATCAAAATCTCCTCTTTGTCCGACCTTGCAATGGCTCTCTTGGGTCTGGAATGATACTTATTCAAAAAGCTCTGCAAGTGAGTGCTGTTGGGCAAGAAAAGGCACTGTGTTTCATGCACCAAAACCAGTAAACATCCAAGAGGCAGGAACCAAGACAGGGCAGGATTCATGGTCATTCTCTACTCAATGGAAGTTGAGATGAAGGAGATGGAAGCACTCTAGTTTCCTCAAAGGCAGCTTTTCTGCTTTGTTCAGATCTGGAATTCAGGTGGGAAACAAACAGTCACTCAATCTACCACTAAAGTTCATCTACATCCCATAGACAGTGGTCCCCAACATTTATCCAGCAGATGGCTCAACATTCATAGGTTTCAGTGGCACCTGCCTTTCAGAAGTAGATTAGGAACAACTGGTTGGGGACCATTGCTAGAACTTCCCAAGTGGCAAGAAGCCTTGGATCCAGATTTTTGCACACTAAAGGGGTGATACAAAACTTAAACAAGTTATATTTTCTCCTACGACACAGTGACAAACCTCAATGTTTACCGTGTCAGAGATACGATATCCTATTTCCTGGATCATCACTTGGCTTTTACTCAGAGTCCACACTGAATGCTCTCTGTTTCCATAACTAGCTGCTTCCCCATGCCATTAGCCAATTTGCACAGACAATCACTGGGGTTATACAAACTAATTAGACACACAGCTGCACATGAATTTTGCATAGCTAACCATTTTTCCCTGCACCTACTTCCAAAATGCTAATCCAGGAGGCATTGCATAAACGTTATATGCTCAGAATCCATTCAGAGGCCATTACACAGGCATAATCTAGACAGAAATAGCACAGCTCTAAACTTGAATGGAAGGTTGCTAGGACAGCAACTAAACGCTCATAAAGATGGGTGGGGTTCAGAAACTGAATTTCTTCTTGGACTATATAACCTCTCCTTTGAGGTGAAATTTGTATTCATCAGGGGGAATCAATGCCCAGGCCCTTAAACTATCAAAAACTCCAAGCTGTGTCTTTTAATATACGCGGGGGAGAAAATGACACATTATTTCTTCCAAATACTATCATTCAAAGAGATCACAATAAAAGGGAAAGCGAATTTCCCAATCAGCCAAGGTCACAGAAGTCAGACATGATCTTCAGGGGCCAGAGCCAGCTGTCAGAATTTGAGTATGTTTATGTAAAATGTCATCGTAATAACAGAGCAATCAAAATTCCTGTCTGCAAGTGACGCACTCGGGTGTTCTTGCAGATGCTGTTACAGCACTTAGCCAGAGACAGAAGTGCAGCCAACTATATGAATTATTACAGATTAGGAGAGGAGCCAGAGTAGATTTCCTTTCCTCATCTTGAATAGGAGCCACTTCCCTCATTTGCCATGAGTCGTCCTGCCTTTAATGGGGAAGGGTTAATCAGGGCTGAGTGCTGGCCCTAAATTTAAATGTGCCTACTTGATGATGGTTTGAATCTCCAGCCTTGATAAACCGTATCCTCAACTGCAAAGGTTCTCCCTCTTCCGTCAGACTCACCTGTAATCATCAAGCAAATTCTCTACCCTGATTTCTGCTTACTCCCTCATCCAAGAGCCATTTATCTTTTTTTATATGGATCCTACTCTGTCTCTTCCTAGGAATTTTTTTCAGTGGGCTCTGATCTCAGGGGAGGAAGGGATTTGTAATAGGAACAGTATGTAAAAAGGTTTTAAAAGTCACATGGCCCATCAGACAGTGGGATTATCGAGTTCCCACGTCATAAAAGGACAGTGGTAACTAAACGATTTCCAGGGTTATTTGGCGATGCTTGGAATCTGGGAGCAAGGGAAAGGTAAACAGAACCAGCACGTTGATGGGAACAGCCATATGTCAGGGCAGCTTTGAAATGAGAGGAACTATGCCAGGAGAGACAGCCTTTCGTTACTTAAAACTGTACTTTGTGCTGTCATTTTAACATCCTTTCAGATGACAGCTGTTAGTGCCTTTTACTGAACAGGCTTCCAAGTATTTTCTTTAGGTGATGCTTCTGTTGATTTTACTATTTAAAATTTACATCACTCCAAATAACTGCTACATCTCCCCAATTTGGTGTAAGGGGTGTTTCCAGCTCAAAGATATTGTTAAGTGTGTTTGAAGTCCTGTGATTCATCATCTTTCTTGCAGAAGTGTTATGTCCGTAGCAGGACAGCCCTTCAGAACTGCTTTGATGGGGGAGACACGTAGATCAGAACGTGTTAAAAATTTAAATCTCTGCAGGTTTGTGTTGTGTCTGGCACAACGTGACCCAATCCCTGAGCAAGTCTTCTAGGTGCCACTGTGATGCAAACCAACCACAAAAAACAATTAACCCCCCCAAACAAAGCGTTCAGCAGTTGAGCTGGGGCTTTGTGGAAGCAATGGAGATCATGCAAAGAAAAAGGCCTTAATTACTTCACTAAAACGCCTCCTTGCTTTATAGAGCAAATGTATCACACAAACGTCACCCCTCTTCAGTATTTGATTGGTTAAACAGAGGTTGAATTGGCCCAGTAGAAGCCTTAAAGGCACCCAACCGCCAGTTTTCAAAAGGCAAATATTGTTTTAACCTCATTCCCGTCTCAGCTTGTTTGTGGGCACACAACCGTCTATAAACGAAGTTTACCTGGCTAAGTGGGTTGGAGGGGGTAGGGAGAGACAATTTTGTCTACAATTTTTGTAGACTGTCTGGCCCAATTCAGAAACAATTCTGACTTTCAGCCACTTCCCTAGGAGGTTTTATATATATATGCTCTGCCGTTGCTATTTACAATGTGGCCATTTATTATGAGCACATTTAAATGCATTTTAATGCAGTCTGCTTCTTAGGTGCGGTGGACTGAAGCAGACAGCTGGCATAGGCTGTCGTTTATACCTACCAACCTGGATTTACTCCGTCTTCTAACCAGTGGCCCTGTCCACCACACATTTAAACAGTGCTGGTACAGAAACTGCAATTCACAAATCAACTATAGCATCTGACATCCCAGAGACATAGCAAACTTGTTATTATGCAGTAAAGTCAACATGTCAAGTCCTCTTTAGCTACTTTGCTCAAGCCCTGGCAGCACTTACTCAACACTGTAACAGATAGGGCATAATTCTCTCAGTCCTTTCCTCCATCTGTCAATAACAGTATTATCCCCTTTCTCTAATGGTCTGTCTTGATATTGTCTTAGAGGTAATGTTAGTGGATTAAATATTCAGTCCATGCTTTGAATGCTTGATTTTCATGTAGGGGGAACAGTATCATCTCTCATTCTGTGCTTTAGACATGACAAATCTCCCATTGCATCTTCTACGTACCTGTTCAGTCTTTGATCTCAGTTCAAAATCAAAGTCAGATTTAACATGAACAATAACAGGCCCAGATCTTGCCCCCAGACATCTAGCTGATAAATGGAGAAACTGATGGAGGGAGGTAAAAGATGACATTTCTAAAAAGCCATCAGTGATCAGTCACATCTTGGCCCTGATTCCTAGAGGTGCTCAGCACCATTAATTGAAACAGTGGGCACTTTGCATGGCCAAAATTCAGGCCCCATGATGGCTCAACCTGAGCACCCTGACAATCCAGCATTCAAAATCAGTAGCAACTTTAGAAAATGCTGGCCCTACTGTGAGATACTCAAAGCCAGCGTTATTTCCAGGACCCACACTGTGAACATTTGGCCCCTTTGGCTCTTCACATCTCCTCCTGCACTGAAATAATGACCAATGAAGCTAAGAATGACCTTTCTTTGCCCCCTCCCATCCCCTCTTCTTCTCAGTAAGAAAGAAGATCTCCATCTGGCCTTACACAGAGTCACTAACACTATCCAAGAAATGAATCATCCAATGAACAAAACGAAAGGTTCTTGATGCCTTTTTCATGGGGATAGTACGGGGGATGCAGAGCTGGAAGAAGAAGCTGTTACAGGGCTGAGACAGCAGAGAAAGTGCAGCATAGCAATTACCATGCTAGCTAAAAGCAAGGGTCCGTCTGATCCAGTAGCTTGCCACTGACATTGCCAACACAGGATGCCTCAAAAGTATTTAAATTAAACAGGGAATAATGGCAATTTACCCAGCACTCCTTTGGATACACTGAAATCCTATGGATGCCAATAGGAAGCTGGGTGGGCACAGAATACACAAGCATGCCTTCCACTGGGATCCATGTAAAGCTCTTCTTAAAAAGCCACACCTAGTTCAGCAACACAGCTAAGTCACTATTAAAGTGAGACCCTTGTTTAAAAAAGACTTTTGCTGAATCATGGCTCCAGATATTCAGTCTCCAGGCTGCACAGACCATTGGCATCCCAGTGAAATGTGGAAACTCTTCCAAACTTTGAACGGGCGTCCTGTGAGAGTTGGAATTTGAGCTCTCAAATGCTGACCCAGAGGAAGCAGCTTTTGCTTTTGTTTAAGGGAAGGGGCGGGGGGAGAAAGCATATGACCTCGGTATTGATGCCATGTTAACATCTGGGACTGATCAGAAACCAGTGAATCGGCAGAAACGGCCTTCTGCATGTTCAGACATGAAGGCACCTCACATGCAAAATACATTACCACTGGAGACAAAGAAAGAGTATTTTCTGAGATCTGAGGACGACGTATTAAAATGGGCATCCAAAAGATCATTCACAGAAAGTTATTTCCTGGAAAGCCTCTGATTTCAGAGGGCAGACGCGTGGGTAACCTAGATGCAAAGCCAAACTTCCTACTCAGCCCACAAACAGGCAACTTCACCCTCAGTGCCATATCCTCACTAGTGATTTATTGCTATTGAATACTAAAATGCTCAGATTAGCCCTGGTTATGCATGCCGTTACTGCAAATACATCCAATGCATGGGTTACTGTGCACAGAATAGGCAGAGGAAACCTGAAAGCACAAGAGTTAACACCGGATGCCTGTCACAGATCAAAGCTACAAAGCAGAGCCAAGTGCTGGAGCAGATTTTTACTCACATAGATAAACTTGGGATTCAAGCACTCATTTGATGCATGTGGCCATATGTTTTTTCAGCCAAGCTGCACATATTGGAAGCTTTGGGAAGTTTTTCTCTATGCCAACAGAGTACCAGGAGTAAAATTACAAATTCTGTGACCTGTCATCTTAAAAGCACAAGAGGGTGAGTTTCTATCTAGAAGTTGCCTTTTACACTGTTAACCTGGTTCTACTAGTATTTGAAAGTTTTGCTAAATTCAGTTTGGTCTTTGTTTAGATTACATGTAAACATAATAAACAGCTTATGGAGAATAAATAAGGAGTCTGGTGGCACTTCTAAAGACTAACCATTTTGGGAGAAAAGCTCACTTCATATATATAACTAGCTTATAAAAGATTAAGAAAAGATTGCTAGATGTCTTAATAAGTGGTCAGTCAATTGTCAGAGGTTACAGAATCTAACAGGTCTACTGACAACAACCATCTGCCACCTATGTGCTATAACACTAAGATTATTTATGTTTCAATATCCTTACAACAGCTATCAAGAACTATTAACCCATTATGAACTATTCATAAGTGGGCACTTTAATACAGAAGTGTAATTCTGCATCACACACACCGTCTTCTGGCAGTTTTTACACAAAAAAACCCACAAAATTTCCCTTACACACAAAAATGTCTGCAATAACAGTTGAAAAGCCAGTACTAAAAGGGAACGCTTACCTCTCAAAATCTGCAAGTCCCCAAGAAGGCACAACTCTTCAGAAACCTGCTTGTGGAAAATAAATTATGTATTTTAAATATGATAACAGGGAGGGAGGCAAATGGCAACTGCTATTAGGTGCAATGAATGCTAAGGTCTCAGCCTGGCTGGTAGTGAGGTACGCTATTGCTGTGGAGCTGCCACGGTGATATTTATATTCTCCAGGGCTGTAATCATCCCCCTTGGCTGGCTGTGATCTTGGCAACGGCTCTTTATTTTCTGAGAAAAGTGGGAGGAGGAATAGAGGAGTGTCATCAAATCTCTTAGGGCAGCAGAAACACCATCTAGCCCCACAAAAAAGAGAAGCAGCTTACTAAATGGCTTAATACAACACACACACACACACACACACACACACAGGCAGAGGAGAGGCTAGGAGGAGCCAGAGCTGGAGGGGAGGAGAAGAGGGGCTAATAATTAAAACCAAACGATCATCTAAGAAGTTTTCCCTGAAAGCACTTACGAGGCTGCGTTGCAGAGAGACAGGGCTCTCGCCTCCCATGGCACTCAACGGTGAACTCCAAAGAGATCAGAGAGCTGCAGTCCCTGGAGTTTAAAAAAAAAACAAAACTCAAACAAACCAAAGCCTCAAACCACTGACTCCTAATTTTCCAGTGGAAGAGGCTGCTCCAAGTTTCTGGCTGCGAAGGAGAGATGAGAAATTTGCTATCCCCAGCTAAGCGAAACCCTCAGCTCCCTACCCACCCAGAAAGAGAGAGGGATCAAAAGAAAGACTAACTACAAACTTATATTCAAGGGGAAGCAGGGAGCAGCTGCAAAGCTATGGGAATAAAACCCTGCCGCTAGCCTGCCTCCTAGGAAGGAGCTGTGCTGGGGTGGAGGAAAGAGGAGGGATGGGAAATCACTGCAAGAAGCAAAGCTCAAAGAAGTGACTTCCAAATCTCTGCTCACAACCCTCTCCCAGAGCTGTGCAGCCACTTGGTAAAAAGCAAAGAAACATTTTTCCTCTTGCTCTCTCCATACACAGCCACCCTAGCCTGGGTGCAGGAGCTCTGCACTCACTGCCAAATAATTGCAGCAAGACCGAAACTCAACGGATGGGTTTCAAGACTAAAACTGATGCCCTGCTGGGCGGGTTGCTAGAGGGCAGCCTTCAAGGTAGGTGAGAAGAGCTGGTACTGACTGTGCTTGGTGATTGCCACGCTCCAGGGTTTGCAGCCGTTTCTCCCTTCCCTTGGGAAAGGAGAGCTGGTTTGCACTTACAGACTGGAACTGGTGTGTTTCCCAAGCACTTCTGTACTTAGATCTAGCTTCCAAGCCCAGTTCCTGCTCAATGAAAAAGTGAAACAAAATAATTGTGACTAATGGCTAAGAAGCCTCCCTGTGGATTTTAGAGCCACATGCATTCTATAAGTTCCCCCATCTTTGAGGCATCTGATGAAGTGGGATTTTCTCCCACGAAAGCTCATGCAATAAATAAATTTGTTAGTCTAAGTGCCACAGGACTCCTTGGTTGTTTTACTGACGTAGACTAACACAACTGCCCCTTTGGGATGAAGCTAAGAGACACTGCCGGCTCTACAGGCGTTGTGCAACAGGGTTTTGGTAGCTGTCAAAGGGAATAGTTTGGGCAGACTAGCATTTGCAGAAATAAAGCAGTGATATTAATACACCACAATTCACTGGCTGAATGGGAGTCCCTTAGTTACCCTTTCTGCAGGCATTCAATACACTTAAGAAAGATGGAGCAAAACATTCTTGAATGTGTGTACGCAAATACAGCCCTGAATGCACACACATACACATCAGAAAAAAGCAAGGTCTTTTTTTAATTGTCTGCAGAAATAATTTTCTGCTTTAAACATCAGATGGAAGTCCTGAGAGATTTATTCCTTTAAACAGTAAACAGTATATCCAATCAAGGCAGGTTTGAAGATTAAAACATCTAGGACATTCTTTAAAGAATAATACACTTAAAGCACAGCAAAGTTTTGGGGGGAAAAATCCTATTGGACATATGGATTATTAGAAATACAATCTTCATTAAATAAATGAGGCCATTATATTTATCCAGTATCATTAGCAATCCACCAGTGGAGGGGGAGAACCCCTCTCTTAAAAATTGACCCTATCAATACCTTTGCTTAGTCACTTATGGCTCCTCACCATTTCTCAAAGCTAGACTTTTTTGAGAAGTGATATCTCCTTTCTGTAACCTAGCTGACTGGATATGTTTGCACTACAGAAACCCCCCAAGATGACTTCTAGCTATTAAGTAATTGCATTCCCTGGTAAGTTTTACAAATATCTTTCTTTAGAATAACATGGGTGTAAACAAACTGTGGATCAAGATACATCTACAATATTATCCATTTCTCACATCCATTTTCTTCTTGGGTGGTACTCTGCCATCTGTATTTGCATGACAGTTCTGATGGTTTCAAACAAGTTCCATACCTGAAATGTCATCATATGGCCCACTGTCTGCGGCCAACATCTATATCTTGTTTCTAGAAGATGAGAGGAACTTCTGTAAGTTCCCAGTCTTCAAGCATCTGATGAAGTAGGATTTTCTCCCATGAAAGCTCATGCAATAAATAAATTTGTTAGTTAAAAGTGCTGCCAGACTCCCTGTTTCTTTTGCTGGACTAGACTAACACGGCTACCCCTTCAGAACTTGGCATCAGTGGGACATGGGTATGTGTTGATGCTTAAGTCATAGCTACTCTGAAGTTACAAGACTGTATCTTTCTACCTCCACAATTTCGTCTAGGACTGATGGTTTTGCTAAATTCACAGACTAAGCTTTTCCCCCCAGCTTGACAGAATTAAACCCATCCACCCCTTTCTAGTTTTCCCCTACAATGGCAGTCAGTGCGAATCATCTAAGTCCACAGACACAAAAAGGCTCCAGTCCCCAAGACAACATAACCATCTCTGAGCACTAGTCTCAAGTGGACCAAACCACACGCAGTTCTGGTTCAGTGAGTCATCTGCCTCTTGAAGATGCTACATCAGTATTACCCAACAGGCAATTAGTTCATTTAAACACAATTTTCAAATAATTTCCAGATCCAGGGGGGATGTGTGATTTTGTCATTCCCACACATCCTTGGCTGGGAATTAAGCTTTCCCAGTGATTCATTCTGTACAGAATTCCCCATTTTTCCTATTCTTGATGCTTTTAAGGCGTCTACTCCTTTGATAAATAAAATTCGTGCCGTCACCCAAATCCACCGTACCCAATTGTATTGTGTACTACAACGGTTCTGCTAAAGATTGCGGTGGCTCCCAACCTTTTTGAGTGCAAGCCCCACTAGGTAAATTAGGTGACCCCACCATTCCTGTCCTCACAGGCTATAAGCACATACGACAATGACAATAATAAATTACTCTTACCTGAGTAAGAAGCTAACCTTCCCAGGCGAGCTGCCTCCACACGCGCCATGTGGCCCCACCACTTACCATTAATTGATTGTAATGGAGGTGGGCCCTGGTGGGTTGGCCGGGCCTGCCCCTTTCTGGCCAATGCCTGGCTGGGGTGGAGCTTGGGTCCTCTGCTCCTTTGGTGCAGGGGGGTTTCTTCGCTTGGGAGGAGGGATCTGGTCCAGCTGGCAGAGCTCAGGGATTTAAATGATATGTGTTACTGAAACCTTTGGGCATAAGCTTTCATGGGCTGTAACCCACTTCATCGGATGCATGACATGGAAACTACAGTTAGGAGGTGTATATACACTTGCAATGGGAAACATTGCTGTAGAAGAATCAGTTAACAGGCCAGTTTTGAGCCACAGGTCAGTATGGTAACAGGGTTGCTTCTTGAGCAAGTTTTTTACCTATGTATCCTCGAAAGTAGCCTAAGTTTATAGTTAAAGTATGCTATCTTTCCTTCTCCTGTTTTATTCCGGCCATTAGGGCAAGAAATGTGGTCTGGACTGTCCCATCTTTGATCTTTAATGAAGAGGTAGGATTACCTCTTATCTTCTTCTTACCCTCCCTGGTCTCATGCTCCATTAAAAAAATGTGAAGTCAACATTTTGTGCAGAAAATAATTAGTTTGAAGAAAAAGCAGCTGTGCAATGTATGCAAAATCTGCCAACAGTAAACAGAGGCAGGGATAATTATATGCATCCTATAATCATTAATATGTATTAAATAGATGTTAACGTAACCATAAAAGGGTTTATAGGATGCTGTCAATCATGTATGTATTTCCATACTGTTTTGAATAAAGAGTTGTAAAACTGCCCCTCCTCACTCATTTGAGTCGTGGAGGGGAATGAGCAGGCAATAAAGAGTAACGTTCAACCCAATCCACCTCTGGGACAACCTGTTTGTTTATTTAACATCCACCAGTTACCATGGGGAGGGCAGGTGCTAGTGGAAGTCAATTCAGTTAGGGAAGAGGAGGCCCATTCACACCAGTTGATTAGAAGGTGAGAATGTGTGAACAAGAACAATTACTTTTTGCAAAGTAAAAACAAAAGGAGTCACGTGGCACCTTATAGACTAACAGATTTCTTTGGCCACAAACTTTTGTGGGCTCCAACCCACTTTGTCAGATGCACATTTTGTAACCTGCTCACCATTCCAAGACCCTATTCAGATCCAGTCAGATTGTGTCAAGTTTGCACAAGTTCCAGCTCCGTAGTTTCACCCTGACATCTGTTTCTGAAGTTCTTTTGTTGAAACATGGCAACTTTCAAGTCTTCTACAGAGTGTCCAGGAAGACCGAAGTGCCCTCCTACTGGTTTACGGATGTTACCATTTTTGATATCTGATTTGTGTCCATTTGTTCTTTTGCATACAGACAGTCCGGTCTGGCCGATGTATATGGCAGAGGTTCTTATCTGGTTCTTACCACTTGTGATTTAGGGACCGTTTCAATCCAAGTATGAAGAGGTGGAACATTATTTTTTCTACATCCTTTTACTTCTGACCTGCATTGGAATTCTGCTGAATATTTTTGAGCTATACAAATTCAGTGTGTGAAATTTGTCCCTGGTGTAAACCTCACTGAAGTCAATGGACTTAAACACATGAATTTGATCTGCTTTGTATTTTCATGGAACTGGAGTCAAATGAGGGTAAATAGGCATAAGGATCAGAGAGAGAAGACTGTTATGCAGTTTGCATTATGTTCTGCAAGTATCCTCCCAAAAGTCAAATATATTAAAAGTCTCTTTCATGGCTATTGGTAAGTTACTAAAAGAGGCTGGTTTTTTGTAATGTGGACAGATATCCAAACACATCTGACTCTGAAATCAAATGTGTCAGAAACAGGATTCTTACTGCCTGATGCAAATCAAACCTTCATTTCCTTATCAGTTATGCATTGCTAAGTTTTTACTCATTTCAGATTAAGAGGTGCTATCTGTGGCCGTGGGAAGAAAGGAGACTATATGTTTTAGACAAAACCCACACTTCACATGTTATGTTTGAATTTATATTTGCATTTGGTCATCAAGCTCTTTCAAGTTGTCTGTTTAGCTAATCCCAAAATAAATCAGATATCACTTAACTGCTCACCTGCTACTTAATGTTTCATTGAACTTCTCTTGTTCATGTGCAGTAAAAGCCGCAAAAAGGAACTGAATAAAAAACGTTTCTTTTCTATAACAGCCAACAGATATAAAGATGTATTTCAGTATCTCATTCCCAAATAAAGGCATGCAGACAGTATGCCTTTATTTTAGGCTCAAACCAAATTACACTACATTTCTAATTCAAACAGGTGCTTGCCTAGGAAGTGCACTGGACTGAAATAGGTTATTGATTCAAGTCAGCCTATTTCTGTTCTCACCCTGTGCCTAGGAATCCCAATCAGAAAACCAAGACCCCATTATGCTAAGATCTCTGAAAGCAAGCAGCAAAGATGAGTCCTTTCTCAGAGACCCTGTAATTGAGCCCCACTACACCCAATATTCCTATTAATCATTCTCAAGCACAAATGGTGGCCCCAAAATACTCTTTTAATCAGCATGGAAGAGCAGACTCAAGCATAGAAACAGCCTGGGGCATGCTCCTCAATCAGCAGAATCCCTGGACTGACCTGCAAGAAAGCCTATTTTTTCATTGCAACTTTGCAGATGCAAGGTGGAGGGAGAAATTTTCTTGGCCCTCCACTTTCAAGATTTTGCCCAAAGAAGGGGGGGGGGGAATGCATTTCCATCTTGCCACTGTGTAATTTATAAGTTTGCTCAGACATAAAACACCATAAGTTCTTTCTGCAGTCACCAGTATCACCAAAATAACCAAATAAAAGGCACAATTACTCACAGATCTCTCTGTAATATATAATGCAAACAAGTGAATTTCTACTCAGAATGAAAATAACTGAATGGAAGATTTCCTAAGGCAAGAACTTTCGTTTTCCAAGTTAAGTGGATTAGACATTTTCTGCAGTAGTTTTAGAACTTTAATAAATAATAAACCATTCAGCACGTCACCACTGCACTCTACTGGATAGACTCAGAGCTACACAGCTGTAAAGCAGGGGCCGTATACTGCTAACAGCCGAAAGCGCAGATGTTCCCTTGTCTCCGGTGGTCTGGCCTGGCATTTGGAGCAGGAGGTTCTGTTCCAATCGTCACCGTGACATGCTGAATGGCCATCATCTGTGAAGTCCTAAGTTGCAACAGTTTAAAAACCAGGAAATGAACACAATCCACAGCCAATAAAAACTACAGATGTTTGGCAGCTGGAATATGACTAGCCAGCTTGGCTATGACATGAGAGCACACCTGCTCTTGTGAAAGGTATCAGGGGACTGTTAATGGCTGGGAGTGGTTAAGCCGGCTTTTTTTTTTTTTTTTCATAGGAACGATCACAGCTTCTGCAACACAATCCCCTTATTACTATATTGAGGCACTGGTCCACACTTACGCACATGAAACACTCATCAACACTGCCTCAGCATCCTGGATTTCTCATGGCAGTCTCCCACCAGAGGAATGGAGAGGTCCAAACTAATCATGCTTCATGCAATCACTATGGCATGGGAGCAGCCGTGTAAAATTGCTCTGCACCCATAGTTGTGCATTTTCTTTTTAGTCAATTAAAATCATTACAAAACGCTTTCAAATTTTCCATCAGTGATTTAAAAGGTTTTGCATGAAAGGGTTTACAGCTGACAAATTCAGAATTCAGCCAGGAGTCTTGGAAACCAGCAGCTTGTTTTAGTGAATTAACTGGGAAGGGAAAGTATTTTTTTTCTGGTTTTTTTAACTACAAGCTGACTTCAGTACCCGTGTGCTAAAACAATGTATTCCTTATTAGCTCCAAAGGGGCAGCCCTGTTAGCCTATTTCAGCAAAACAAACAAGGAGTCCTGTGGCACTTTTAAAGACTAAGAAATTTAGTTATTGCATGAACTTGTCTGGGCAGAATCCCACAAAACCTCATGCAAGAAATTTGTTAGTCTTGAAAAGTGCTACCAGACTCCTTGTTTGTTTTACTGCTTACTGATGCTCTGCCCCTTTAACAGTACAAATCCATTCCAAAAATAAAATACTCACTATTGATATTAACTGCATCTATTAAAAGCAAATCACCTAGCCTCTGTCACAAATAGGGGGAGAACAATCCTGAGACATAGGAAAGGACCAATCTGGAACTAAACTCATGAATGGCTGATCTTAGATGGTTGGGTATATAGGAAAGCAAGGTAATGAAATTAAAACACATAACCAAGATGCTGCCCAAAGACTGTCTGAAATAAAAAGCCTTCATAAAAGTACTAATTGTGCGGTTTTCTATGGTGCTCTTCTGGCTACCTTGAAAATCCTGGGCTTAGATTTGATAATATAGGTAGCCTGCCTATGAAGGTAGCTACATATTTCACAAAATAATGATGCAGTGAAATGCTGTCAGCTGTTAAGAAAACGCATACTTACAGCATATACTCACAGCATAGTGCTTATGTGAACTGTTCTTGATTTTCTTTAATCAATATTCTGATGATCTGGGCTTTTTGATTTGTATCTAGTGGTGGAATTTTCCAGGGGATGGAGGGTCTCTTGAAAATCCCATCTTTGGCTTCCAGGTCTCTACTGTTTCTTTTGAAAAATCGCTCCCTAGATCAGTGTTTTTCAAAACTTAGGGTTGAGACCCAGTACTGGGTTGCAGCACCCCCTGCCGCCACTGCCGCAAAAAGACTGGAATGCATTGCTGAAAGATGTAACTGTTGAGTCATGGGCATAAATGATTTTTTCCAACTGAATGCCAAGAAAAAAAGTTTGAAAACCACTGCCCTAGATAGTCTTGTTTCAGTATGAATCGCTGCCATGTGCTGACCGCTTACAACTAGAACAAGATTTTCAAAAATAGGATCCAGAAACCCCATTTTCAAGCTTCTGTTTTTTTAAAATCTTGGCCCTTTTATGAGCATTCACGCCAATTTATTTTTGTCTCTCTATGGTTAAGTATCTAATTCCAACACTTAGCTCTGCTGCATTTGACATATCAGTTACAGATAGAAAGCTGGGACATCACACACTGTTCAAAAACACCAAGTAAATTAACAGAAATAAAAGTTGTGGTGCTGTGATGTCAGACATTGCTACATGGTTTTCACTGATTTCTTTGAGAAACTCACTGGACAGGTTTCATCACCAATTGCCTGTGCAATATCCTAAGGATACCAACTGGGTAGTTTACTTCATACAGACATTGCAAGATTTGTTTTCACACTTGATCTTAATCACTGCCAGCTTTTAAAAAACCAGCTTTGCTTCTTACAAACGTCTAGTGCCTCTCTCCCTTGAGTTGAGCAAGAAAATTACAAAAAGTTGAATTAAAACATGAATATGCAGAATCATACTGATATTTTTATATTGTTTGTAATACAATTTTCTCTTTCACAATTTTATCACAGTATTTTCAAAAACATCACTTGATACAGTCCTGTGTAAACCCAGCTAAAGGAGCTCCAAATTCTTACTTTCCTCCTTCTGCATGGCAGATTTAGACTGCAGTTTCTATGAAAAAAATTAGCAAACATCACATGAGCAGTAACAACCTCTGTTTTACATAACATACATCTATTAGAGACCACCTAAATGTACATACAAATAAATGTCATGAGCTACATATTTAAAATAATTCAAGACTCACCACTATCAGAAGAAAAGAAAAGGAAATTTACATGTCTGCTTAATGTTTAACTTCTGTGTTCCAGATTTCTTTGGCACAGGAAAGGCTCAGTGTAGGTTTGTGAGATTAAAATGTACGTTAGTTACAAGTGTTATCTACAAAATATTTTTAGCGCTGGCATAACGGTTTAAACCGCACCATTGACATCAGTGGGAATTATAGCACTTCAAAGGGAGCACGGGCAAGGCCAGAATACGTGAAATGTTACATACCTATTTAATGTTAGAATGGACGGCTGGATGAATGGGATTGCGGCGTACTCATCTTTAAAACTGTGAATAATTGTGCTGCTTTGCGGGATCAAGTTTTAAGTGAAATAATGAGACTATTTTTGCCCTGCATGTCCAGTTCTAATAATGTCATAGAGGATGACTAGTGTCAGCATGGAACATTTTGGTTCAGCCTGACTTTTGTTTGTTTGTAAGGCCGCTGTTCTTTATATAGGGGTTAAACAGTAGAAATTTTAAAAACAAAGAAGTATTTTGATTCACAAAATTTGGAAGGCACATCACCATACAAACTCACCTTTCTTATTGACCATGGCATGATAAGCTTAAGTGTTTTTTGTTTTCATTCAACTTTTTAAACAGATCTCAGAAAGGGCCCCAGTGACCACAAAAGTTGTCTCCAACATCTCCACTTGCAAATCCATGTGAAGTTTAAAACCTTGGAGTTTAGAGTACCTTTGCCTGACCATGTAGAGCAGCTGTTCCCAACCCACGAGCCACTTTTGGTTCACGGGCTTTTAGCAAGTGGCCCACCACTTCCCTCCTGCTAGCCGAAAAAGAGAATTGCTGTCAAAAACCCAGGCAGAGCATCTTGCTGCGGCCAAGAGGATAGGAAATCAGTACTTTCCTTCTGCTGGTTGTAGCAGGGAGCACAGCAAAGTTGGGTGCTGCTGGAGGCAGAGAAAAGGGTTAACATTGATCTCCTGTCCCCTGGCTGCAGAAAAAAGCTACAGCATAAGGAACCCAGGTGGAGCGCACAAGGCTACAGGCCATTAGTGTTTTCTCTGATGAAGTGAGGGGGACAGATCAGCAAGGAGGCAGTCTTCTTGCTGAACTCCCTCCATCTGGCTGCAGTGGGGGAAGAGAGGGGCTGCTGGCAGACACTGGCAGCTCTTCAGGGTTGTACAAATGGCATCTGTGGCCCTCAAGCCAGAAAGGCTGGGAATCACTGGTGTAAAGGATGATTTTCAGCATTAGAAACAGAAAAGCCACAGAGAGGCATTTATAAACCTGGTTTCAACTTACTTTGGGGGATACATCAGCATTTAAAGCAGCTAATATAATTCCCACAGGAAACTTCTTTGTTCTGCATATGTATTTTGAAGTCCTGTCCAGACAGTCTCGGGCCACAAGCCAACCCACCTTTACGCTTATTAAGGTATTTACACTTCATTGCCAATGAAAGTGTATTTATAGTACAGGGAGGTGTACTAGAAAATCAGGCCTTTAGCTAGCACCAGCAGACACAGCAGCATAGGTGTCAGCATGGGCTATCAACCAGTATATGAGACTGCTAGGGACCTCGGGCATGTCATCTCTTTGCTAGCCTGTGGTTTCTCGAGTACATACCCAAATCCTAGACAGGCGGGTCTAACTCAGACTGACACAGCTTCACTGCTTATTATTCAAGCTAACACTGATCCCATTAGATCAAAGATAGCTCGTGTGTCTGCGCCTCTTGACTATAACACACCTATGTGGCTTGTGTGTATCCAAACATACTCGTAAAGGTGATGGAAACCATCCAAGAGGGCTTAATATCTAGCTTTTTAGAAAAGCAGAAGTGCAGTTGTACACATTTTGCTCACAGCATGTTCCATCAACTGTAAGATGTTCAAACGTTTGCTTGCCTGCAATTACAGCAACTGCAAAACACAGTAACTGAAATCTAAAAAGTTAGCTCTAAATAACTCTTGTGCATGTAACTCACGTTTGAGCTTACACAGTGGAAAGTTATTACAGGTCTATATTTGCAAAAGTGCTCAGCTTTCAGATAATGGGACAGCTGGGTGTTGTGCTCTTTTGACAATGTGGCCACATTTAGGTGCCTAAATGGGAGCTAATTATTCGTGTAAAATTTCTACTCTAAAAATCTAAGCATACTTGCTGCCACGGCTATTGTTTGAATGAGAACATTTGTGGCTGTTAAAGCATCTTAGAAAGGTCACGAGACAAGAGATCAAAGTAACTGATTCTTTCCCTCCACCAAACCTACTATAAATGCATTGATGGCTTGGAGAGCCTTACATATTAGCAGCAATAAAACGGGAGTTTAACAAACATCAGCAAGGACCAGAGAATAGTAATTTCACTTGCAGAGGATTGCGAGATTGCACAATTTGGCTTTGTTGTGATTCTGAATGAAAAAAAAATCAAAATTTGCAAAATTCTCCATCAAACAAGAATGTTCCCTGCCCATCTTTTGGAGCCCTGGCTCTGGGGTAATCCACTTGCTACAGAGCCAGCAGGAAACCTACCTTGCTTGGTTTTTGGTGGTATTTTGCCACAATCAAATGGTCTTCGTGAACAACGTAGGACTTTGATTCAGCAAATTCTGAAGGAAAAAGGTTTCATCAGAATTTTCAACACACACCTGTATAGCAGCTTACAGCCCCAAACACTCACCCTTTATGATATACAAATTATAGATCGTTCCAAAGGGGCAGCTGTGTTAGTCTAGCTCAGCAGAACAAACAAGGAGTCCTGTGGCACTTAAAGACTAACAGATTTATTTACCGCATGAGCTTTCATGGGAGAAAATCCCACTTCGTCAGAAAGCATAGCATGCAAAAGTTGATAGCTGAGCACTTCAATTTTGCTGATCACTCCATTGACAATTTGCTGATTACTGTGCTGAGACAAATGAACAACAGCTAAAGACTTCAAAGAGAAACTACTGAATTGGAATTCATTTGCAAATTTGACTGTCTCTCTTCAGGGCTAAATAAGGACTTTGGATTTTTTTCATAACTGGTGATTTGACCTCATCTTCCTCCATATGCTGTTCCCCAGCGTTTGAATCATAACAAGTGTTTGAATCATAATCAAAGCAATTTGCTGATACAGTGTGACCCGATCCTGACTCTCACTTACTTCCCTGTATTTATTTTCCTCCCATTCTGTAAGTCCCCCCCCATCTTCAAAGCATCTGACAAAGTGGGATTTTCTCCCATGAAAGCTCATGCAATAAACAAATCTGTTAGTCATTAAGTGCCACAGGATTCCTAAATTATATATAGGAATTGTAAAAAGCTCGGATGGGAGATGACAGCAGTTGAACAATGCACCACAATTCCTTGAAACAATTCAACACAAAGTGAAGATAATCCAACTGAAGCAAAAGTGAAAATTCAGGTAGGAAGCACTTCTTGCTTAAAATGTTAAGGATAAACAGTAAAGATTTGGTTATATATCCTCCTAAATAAGACCTTCTTCCAATTTTACAGACTAATTATGTGACGAGTGAAAGTTTTTTTGCGGACACTTGCAACTAATGAAATATATTTTGATTTTGTTTAATGTTTAAATAGAAATGTTAAAAACTGAGGATCACATTTGAGTGTTCAGTGCATGTTTATTCTTTGTCAATCACCTTAAATCTCTTCTAATAACATCCATTCTCCAAATACCAGGTAGCAAATTAAGCTCTATTGAGAGGGAGCGCCATTGTTTTCTCACAGTTAAAGTTTTAATGCTTGTCATTACATAAGAGCTTGATTTATTTCCATGAAAACTGAAGGTGTGGGCCACAATTTTGGATCAGCTCTTTATGAAGAGATTCTCAAAACTGAAGCTCCGAGTCACACTTTCCCACCCCTCCTCCTCCTCTCTGAATGTTGTTGCCAAAGCCCCCTTGTAGTACGTAGCAGATCCAGTCCTGGACCAGAATCCGTGTTAGGCAATTTTCAAATACACATTTCATCCCTTTTAATGGAAAAGCCAAATAGATTCTACAAAAAAGGTGACCAGATGTTATATTAGTAGGTGAACTATGAACACCTTGACTGATTAAAAAAGCTCAAGATTTTTCAGCAAAATGCAGGCCAACCACAGAGAAGTTAGATGGAAAGCAGCACTCCTAGCTATGCCAGAAATAGAGGCAGACAGTAAAAGGAGGTATCTAAGGAGCTTAAGGAAATGTCTCAGAAAATTCCTGGAACAAATAGGCTGAAAATTATAAAGGCAGTTACTTCATTTTAAAAAATGTGACGATATAACAGTGGGAGAAATACACTTTTTCCTGCAAATTGCTGTTTTTATTTTTAATGCAAACCTCATTTGACTGAGTGGGAATGGGGTTGCCTATTTTTAAAATAAGGTAATGATTACATTTTACCTTTGAGTGGAGAGATCCAGCATAAGGCATAGGGCCTAAATGATACATAAGACTTCTGGTGCCCTCTCCACAGAGGAGATTTGTATCCACCAAGACTACTGAATATCATCCTTTTGAATTAAAAAAATGTACAGTAATTCCAGACAAGTTTCCACTACTGAAATTTACAGTGGAGAAAAAAAGAAAAAAACAAAAACAAAAATCAAAGAAACACAACCACACAACTTTAAACCAACTTTGTGACTTTTATTGATGGGCGACAACTTTATACTCCTAGATATCACTAAACTGTGTACAATTAGGAACTCAACATTATAGGAGAGCAGACAGCAAAATTAAACAAAGCCGACTTAAAGAAATATCAATCTTCATTATTTTGCCCATTTTCTTTAAAATCTCATGTACACAGAAGCATAAATGCAGTTTGAAATCTCAATAGCAATAAAGTTACAATCACCCATCTATATAGACTAACATTTTAACTCCAAATATTTGATCTGCAATGTGTACTTAAGCAGTTTCTCACCGCACGATTATTAAAATGTGTTTTTTTTTTCCTATTAGGAACCAGCAACTGTGTTTTGTACTTTTGTACATTGTTTTGAAGCACACAGAACCATTCTTTTCCTGATATACATTGGCTCATGTTTTACCATTTATCAAAAACTACTGGGGGAAGCAGAGAGAGCTTGCTTTTTTTT
The DNA here is from genome assembly GCA_007922195.1 of Podocnemis expansa. NCBI lineage: Eukaryota > Metazoa > Chordata > Testudines > Podocnemididae > Podocnemis > Podocnemis expansa. Next base: position 16,444,392 of record ML682028.1, on the reverse strand, counting down.
TTTTTTTTTTTTTTTTAAATTATTTAAGTAAAGATAAAACTTATTTTCACAGAAATCTACAAGTTTGTTGCTGGTGCAGGGTTTTTTTCTACAATGCAATTAGAAAGTGGGAATCAAATGCAAATCCCCTTTATCGTCTTAGGATTCAGCATTAACTCGAATATTTGATATCTTTTTGAGATTAGTGAGACAGTCTTTCAACTAAATGACATCATTTTTGAAAGCCAAAAGTCAACACACAAACTATGTTGTGCACAACCCAAGGTAGTTTCCTTTTTCACTCTATCCCATAGTTGCAAGGGAAAAAAAAAAGGACTCACTCGAAAGAGCATTTAAAGGGAGAGAAAAGTTAGTGATAGTTGGCGTTCTACAAAGCAGGTATCTTGCACACACAGCATAAAGAGGGAAGTTTCACAGCAAGTCAACTCGGCGATAGTACAGGAGGTAGGCTGTGCGTTCCGCAGACGGCTTCACCACCTGGTACTGATTTATCACTTTGACTGCCTGGTCATCAATGCGTAACCAGCCATTAAGACCAATTTGGAAGACGTCTGTAGTGTAATGGCCACCAGTTGCGCTGTTTCCATGATGATAGACAACTGCAAAGAGGTAAGTTAATGGTTATACTTCGGCACGAATGCTAATTTACTATAATGTTGCTTTGATTAAATTCATAATTCCAACAAACTTTCCAACTCACATAAGCTTGAGAATGTATTTTTTAAAGAAACAGCTACATCCTTATACAGGAGGTAAAAAATTTAGTCTACAACCTAAATCGCATGTTAAGCGACATGTTTAAACACTCCTCTGGACTGAAGTTAGGCGTGTATAGTGGTCACTTATATAAAATGTCTTCATAATTACTTGAAGTTGTACCCAGATTACTCTGATAGCAAACACTACCATTTCATGTATACACAAAAGAAAAAAACTATTGTGATGCTAATGACGTTTCACCAGTGCATACAAACGCTGAAATCTAAAGAAATGGAAAATTATTTCCTTAAAAACAAGTGTCACAAGGTCTAAGGCACAAATTTTTCATTTACTACAGGTCTTTTAGGAAAGGGTTTATTTCACAGCAAAAGACCAATGGACTGATAGACCATCTTCCCTGAAACAATTCAAGAAAGCGTCAGAAAACTCATTCGGTGCTGACAAACTTAGAAAACAGTTGATAATTAATGTAACCACTTGAAATCTTCTAGATGTCCAGATTTTTGCCTTTTGTGATTTCACACCAAAAGGACCTTAAGTTAACCACAGACTGGAAAAGGTATTACAGAGTAGTTAGTATCAGACATCCCTGTGACTTAAACCAGAAACCTCTGAGTCAACCTTCCCTCATATCTAATCATAAAACCCCAAGTCTTGTATACAAGACATCATGAAACTGTGTAATATCAGAACTGTTTGTTCAAAACAGCCTCTATTACGAAGTCACTTTTATCACATCTCATCTACTTAATTTTGCTTGAAGTATGTTTCCACCCTACAAAACTGACCCCATAAAAATAGCACTGAGGGGGAACCAGGCTTCTCTCTCAGTTTGCACACTGAATGTGCTCAGCATACAAACCAAGTTTTGTGAATGTCAATCCTGCAACCTCAATATGAAATCAAGCTGAATTCTTTCCTCAGAGTGCCATCACCTGTAGAATTTTCTGTAGCAAAATTAGGCCCATTTGATCTTGTACAAACTACCCCTCATCTTCAAATCATGCTATCAACTATACCTGTGCATTTTTACTGCCTTTATGTTTGGAATTACAGCAGTACATGATTCTGGTAATAACCCACAACAAGGAACAGACTTCTATTCATTCTATTAGCTATATTTGGCTCTACAATGCTAACAGCAGTAAACAAAGCAGTAAAAAAGTCTATCATTAATGTGACAGACTCAGTTCTGAATACAAGAAGGAGCAGTAGGAAAGTATCATTTTTACAGTCAACTTTTCACAGTTGGACCATTCTTTATACTTACTCTGATTCCATTTACACGTCTGTGACAACAAACACATGGAACGAGTACTTTAAGTTAAGCAAAGTAGGCATGCATGACTTATGACACATGCCCATTCTAGATTATAGGTACATTTCAAGGGTTCTTTAAAATGCAAGTTACCCTAAGGTTTTCTAGGATGCATAGTTTGTATTTTATCTTTCTGCAGGATATTAAAGCAAACCTCTGGTTATATGTCTAATTAGAAATATCTTTTATTCTTAAAAAAAGTTTAATTCTTTTTAATAATGAACATTCTATAGAATGAAACTGTCGTATGTGTAGAATTCTGGACTGACGGCACTGGAAACACAGAACTGTTGCAGAAGATGCACATTTCCTTGTACTGTTTTAACCAGCCTCTCCAAACCTGCCTTGGAGAGCTGACCCCCAAGGTGAGAACCATTCCAGTGAAGTAACTGCTGTCCTCTGCTGAGATTGCCAGGCTTGATAGTGTAATTTGGTTACTCCACCTTAACCAGGGTTCTGCACCCTGTGGCTCCAGGACCTCATGCAGCTCTTTGGCTGCCCCCTTGTGGCTCCAGCCTCCCCCCCCCCCCGACCACCATCACTGGGGGATCCTGTAGGGTGCCCACTCCTGGTCCTGGTCCTGCCCCTCGTCCCCGCACAGGAGCCCTGGACCAACTCCCGTAGGCTAACCCCACTGCAGCTCTCAAAACACTTGGTTACTGAAGGAATTTTTTAAAATGGCTCTTCTTAAGTTTTCGGGTTTCTGACCTGAGTCCTAAACAGACCGGATATGAACTACTATATCATAAAAGGCCACCAGGGCTGGATCCAATCTGGTGACCTACAAGTGAAAAACTCATGGCCTCTAAGTCATTCAGCTCATCTTTTTCTTCTCATGCTCATGCAAATAAATAAATAGGTGCAACTTTTACTAACCTGCGTATAATTTTTTAAACTGCTCAGAGAAATGTAATGTTTGGTTTAATAAACTGTTTGAGTATTTACATCAGCTCCCATTATTTAAGACCAATTTTCAGTCAGTTTTTCACCTGATACTTTGATAAACTCCTACCATAAAAATGTATTTTATAACAGCCAGCTCAGTCAAACCCCTACTTCATGTACAATATGCTATTTACAAATTGCCAGAAGTGCTCATCTTGAAAGATGTACTGGAATAAGAAAAGGTACAGAAAACGGCAACAAAAATGATCAGGGGTACTGAACAGCTTCCATGTGAGGAGAGAGTGATAAAACTGGGACTTTCAGTTTGGAAAAGAGAGGACTAAGGGATGGGGCATGAAAGAGATCTATAAAATCATGACTGGTATGGAGAAAGTACATAAGCAAGTATTATTTATGCATTCCCATAACACAAGAAGTGGGGCGGGAGCTTTGTCATGAAATTAAATTAAATAGGCAGCAAGTTTAAAATAAACGAGAGGAAGAATTTCTGCATGCAATGCAGTCAACTGGTAGAACTCTGCCAAAGGATGTTGTGAAGGCCAAGACTATAACAAAGTTCAAAAAGAGAACTAGATTAAGTCCATAGAGGACTAGATTAGGGCCATCAATGGCTATTAGCCAGAATTGGCAGGGATGCAAAACCATGCTCTGAAATTTCCCTGGCTTTGGTTTTCCAGAAGCTGGGAATGGCTATAGGGGATAAATCACTTGATGACTACCAGCTCAGTTCATTCCCTCTGAAGTACCTGGTGTTGGTCACTGTCAAAAGACAGAACATTGGGCTAGATGGACTCCTGGTCTGACCTGCTATGGTCATTCTTAGGGTACGTCAAGACTAATGACAGCAAATTCACTGCCATCATCTCAGCACTGCAGGAGTGGTTCACAGCAAGTCTGAGCTCGGTGCACCATTCCCAGAAGTTAGCCTTGGAAGTCCCGGGGTCCAGGGGGCATAAGGGAAAGCTGACTGCAAGGGATTTGCGGTCAGCTTTCCCAGATGTTACCAGCAGCTTACAAAGTCGCCACCAGTCACGCAAGGAATTTTAAGTTCCTTGCTTAACTGTCAGTCGACTGCCGTCAAAAAGCCCTTGAGTATATAGACTAGGGCTTATGTTCAGAGCAATGCAATGAACCAACATCAAAGCCACAATGTTAAAAGATTCTGAAGGGTTACCCTGCAAACTGGTCATACGTGTTAAATACATCCTTTGTAAAGTTGTAGGTGTTCTTTGGGCTGCACAAGATGTATTTACTATTCAAGCTGAGTGTCTCCAACACAAACTTGTCATTGATAACAATTACGATTTGTGGTGTCATGGCAAATGAATAATATTCACAAAAGAGATACTTAACTCTGAGAAAAAAATCAACATCAATACAGACCACTATCCACATCTTAATATAAGCTTTGCTGTCTGCATTCATTCACTGTATCTATAAGTATCTATACATTTTGCAGGATGCGGCTGCTATACTACTGTGATCCTTTGTTACTTTGGCTTTGTCTGTACTTCCACGCTAAGTCAACAAGAGATCCACAATCCATGCACAGTAGAATGCATATCTCGCATCAACTTACTCCCCCAGCCATGGTGTTTTCACTTGGCTGCATGAGCGAGAAATGCTCTCCCTTTGACACAGAATTACTCTTTTTGGAGTGGTGGAGTTACTATGTCAAAGGGAGAGCACTTCCAGGATAGAGTGAGAGGGTCTACAGTGGCAGCATTTTCAGTGTAGCCATGGCCTTAGGCAAAAGCTGACATAATGTGACAGGTAATCAAAATAATAGGAATATGCAGCACTGTACAGTAAAACTTATTACCTCTGCAAGTTGTTTAAATTAAACATTTAAAATCCAAATTCAGGAGTAACTACAAAATTTCCACAGCCATTACTCCTATATGCAATGCAATGTTTTGCGACAGAGTGACAAAGATGACTAAATACCTGCAAAGAGCCGGTAGGTTCTTTGGCCTTTAAAAATCTTGCTTTTCACACCTGGAGATAGTAGCTCTGAAAAAGCAAAAGCAAAACTTTAAACAAGCTAAAACTTGTGTTAATATATTATTTATTTCTGAGTGAACAGAGAGTAAGGGCAAAATAGATTTTCAACTACAGCTTTCTGCATCAACTGCAAAGAACTGGCTGAAATCAAAAACACTGAAGTCACAAGGGGATTACTTCAGGTTTCCTACTGCCAGAGCACTGGCCTTTGAATATGGGGTTTCAAGTAAGAGTATTGCTCAGACCAATCCTGAGAAACAGAGGAGAGAGGAAAGGGCCAGATCTCAGTCATCTCCCCTTCCAAGCCTTTTTTTGGAAGTTGAGAGGATCAGCCTGTAAACTCAGAGACTGTAAAGGATACAGAAGTTGTGTGTCTTGGTTGACTAAAACCGCCTGTAAACACAGGCTCTACCAATTTCAGCCCCTCTAATGCGTCTTTAAAAAACCCCACCAAGATCGAATCTTACTATCTGACAAAGTAAAGTCATCATTTATAACGTATCTCTGCAGAATTAGCCTGATGATTTCAAGTTCTCTTGGAATATACTGCTGACAGCATAAAATAGTGGGTCAGTCAAACTACTGATTGACTGAACAGTTATAACGTCAGAATAAAAAAAAAAAAAAAAAAAAAAATCAATGCAGCAAAGCATACCTATAATACTGTTATTTATACAGAAATCCACTCACTTTGTGAAATCAACAGATCTTAAAATCTAAAAGTGAAAGGAACTTCGTATTGCATTAACACTTGAAATCTGACCTACCTATGGTTGCTTTAACATATTTAGCTTGACTTCAGTTTGGTCTTAAAAGTTTTCTCTTTTCCCCTTTCCAGCCCAATCAGGAGCTTTTATTATGGTGCTTTACTACCTCTTTGAATGGATTCCAAGCTGCAGTACTATAATTCATTATCTGATTAACAGCGGCTTTGTCCAGGTACTCCAATCAGCTACAAGCATGTATAAACACAGTACACAGTATCGCCTCAGCCACAAACAGCTTACAACCGTAGGCCCCATTTTACAAGTTCCACTCAGCTAGTCCAGGGTCGGACTGCATGGAGTTCTCTGACCAACCGGGGGTCTAAATGAAGATAGTACTGATAGCAAGTGCTGTTAAAAGAAAAAAGTCTGAACACATCAGCTCAGAATGTCACTGGACTGTATTCTCCAAATCCACAACTAGCACAGACATCAAGGCACATGAGATAACAGCCCATTTAGATGATGAGTGCTCTGGCATGAATACAACCCAACACAAAACAGAGAAATCAGGTCTCTGTTGTATTAAGCTTGCAAAAATTCACTAATAACTTCTGGAAGCCATAAAAATTCTCTTTTCCTGCAAACACAAAGAAACAGAGTTCTATCAAGATCTTCACCTTTACTAATTTCCAGGTCAACAGGATACTCAATATTCTTGATAAGCTTCTGACATCCACCAGTTTTTTCATACACAAATCTTTTGAGGTGTAACACAAGAACAGGAGGGAGCTCTTCCAGGGTTACCCTTCGACTGATCTCCACCTAACACAGAGAGAACACAAAAATGCATTAAAACGGTATCTTAATGTCAGGATCAGTGTATCTTGACATTAACCCTTTTGAAAAGAAAAGCAGGTGAGCACAATTAACATGTGCACAACAAGAATTTTACCTAAAGTATGCCACTTCAAGGCATGTCTGTATTGTGTTAGTTTTATTACAAATAGCCCTTTGCACATTTTAAGCCCCTAACACACATTGGATTTTCACACTGAAATAGTACGTTCATGGAAAAAATATCATAATTCAATATGATGTCCCCCTTGGTTTATTTTCAATGTGAGATTTTTAAATTTAGGAATTAACTATGTATTTATGCAACGGGGGAGGGGGGAAGGTCAGGGAAAATAATAGAGCTCAACATTGTGATTTAGAAATACATTTCCCCCAAAATTCATTTTGTTACGTTCTTGCAGACAACTCTTTGATTTTGGAAGATTACTTAAGACGCTCCAAAGTGCCAGAAATACTGGTCCCGATGCTAGTCCACAGCATACACAGACCAGTTGCACATTATGACACAGTAGTCTATGTAAATTAGGCACTGAACTAGTAAAATGAAGTAGGGACTCATAACTGTAACAAAAGGTAGGAATAAAAAAGCCACTGAAGGTTTTTTTGGTGCATTGTTTGCAGTACAAGATTCTTGCCTGTGAAGTACGCAGCACTGAGGAACACATGAAAACCTGTAACTTACAGATCGCAGTCTGAGCTCCAGCATGGACACATATTAAGTATTATTGTACTAGTGCAATATAATACTTGGAAGCTCCACCAACACTCCAAGCACAAGAGAGTTCAAGGGCAAATGTTCTGAACATTTTTGGCTCGAGGGCCACAAATCTAACTGTTATAACTGTGAAGGGCCACCAATCTCCCCTAGCTGTCCTTTGACCCCTCCACTACATACTCACACTGCAGCCAAAGGGAAGGAGTTCAGTGAGGCAGACTCCCATCCCACTGGCTGCAGTATGGAAACCATGCACTCCATCTGGGTCCCCAGGCAATGGCTCCATTCTACACAGGGAGGACGGAAGATCAGCGTTCCCCTCCCTCTGGTTCCAGCAGAAAGCTTTGCTGTGCTCCCTGCTACAGCCAAGGGGAGAAGGGGGTGCTGATTTCCCATCCCCTTGGCTGCAGTAAGGAGGCTGTACCAGCAGCGAGCTCTGCCTGGGTACTTAGGCAGCAATTCGCTTCTCCAGCCCACAGTAGGGGAGTTGCAGGCCATTCTGAAAGACCCCACAGGTGGTCACGGCTGGGAACCTTGGGTTTAGGTAACATTTCGTCTTCACTCTGAATAAACTTCACAGGGCTAAACTGATATTTAAATCATACCCATAATGTTATCTGGCCATGACAACTGACATTCTTTCATTTATTATTTTTTGTTGTTGTTTTCATTTTAAGTTTGACATATCAAGCTTGAGGTTTCTTGAAGGTTTCTATTAAGTCAATGGGAACGTTAAGGCTTAACTGAGTGTTCTTAAAGCATAGTAAAGTAACATGGCAGCTTCAAAGCCTGAGACTCACGGATGTGACATTAGAGCTCTGCAGAACCTTCAATAATCACTGATTTCCCAATAGATGTTTTTAAATCCAATTCCTATTTACCATAGTTATATTCTAATACCTAATCTAAAAGCTGTTAAATTGTTATGCCAACTACTGAAAAAAGCAGCCTACAATTAATTCCCCACAGATTATACCACCATTACACCACATCATGTCTCCTATTCAGATATTTCAGAAAAATAAAAGATGTTCAAAACAAGATAATAAAAACAAAAAAAAATAGTAAGAATTTTGGCTTAAAATAAATCAATATAATCCATTTTATTTCCAGTAAAATACTGAGATTTTCTGCAATCCAAAGAAGAATTCTCCACAGTCTCTAACCTCTATAGTAAAGAAAGTAAGTACCCAAAGCTACATTTATTTTAAACCCTTCATTTAATAAAGTGCTCTATATACAGGAAGAAATAATTTTTTCTTCTAATGGCTATGACAAGCGCTTTTATAAATGGTTTGAATCTTGTACCATGTCACAGAAGCACCTGAATATACTTCTCTATTCTCCACTGAAATGCTAGCTCCAACAGCAGGCCTCTTCCTTCAGTCACAACAGGTAGCCTTTCATCTCTCACAGCATCAGTATGCTGAGATAAAATACTTCCCCTCCCTCACAAAAAAGGGGGGGGGGTCACAAAATGTTCTTTTACAGAGGACTCTCTAAGACTCTTCCTACACTGATACCATTAACTCATGTACTTAAAATGAAACCCTAAAAAAGAAGGGTGATGATTAGTGTGCTCTATTATTGTAGTGCATTAATACTGATGAATATTTGGACAGTGTAGATTTCAAGTGCTCTTTTATTGATCTCCTCCAGAATTAACAGGTGGATTCAAAGCCTATTCTGCAGCCTGCTTCTTAGCAACCTTCACGATCAGCATCAATTATGCAAGTTTCCAGCAGAAGAATTTTCCAGTAAGATTTTCCTGGAAAAATGCTTTTAGCAACATTCATAAGCAAGTCCTTTGAAAAGTAATTGAAATCAGGTTCAAAAGACTTAACAGAAGAAAAATGCCCTGGCCTTAGGAGGAAACAACGTAATTATAAAAAAACAAATCTTGGATTAATTATGGATTTTATTTGATCTCAGATTCTTCTCCAATTTTTATTTTAAAAAAATTTGATGCTGATCCCATCGAGATGTGGATATAAAATGTTATAGAAACAATTTTTCATACTTTTCTTTTGAGCAGAGACTTTGTATTTCACAAAATGAGGCCGAGCAAGCAGATTTTGTGGGAAGTGCAGGTAGTTGTTCGCTGATGTCTCTGGGCTGACTCAGCTTACAAGCTGCCTTACCATGTTAAGAGGTTACAGTTACTTTGCTCTGCCAAGGTTTATGTAATTCTGAAAGGTACAAGATAAATGTCCTTTTGATGTTGATGTGTTAAGAGTTTCTTAGATGCATAAACTGACAACCTGCTGAGAGCATAAAGGGAGATTTTCCTTACCTTTATTATTGGGATTCTGCTCCTATTCATCCAAAAACTTGGATGAAGAGGCTCTGCTTAACAGTTCCCACTTCTCATGTGTCAAGAAAGGGTAAAGAGAAGTGGCCTGCCAAACCCATAATACCTTTATGAAAGTACTAAGCAGTCCCTCATACAGCTTGCCATTTCTCTCTGACTCAATGAGGCAGCTACAGCTCTAATATGATGGAACTATGACTGCTCTTACGGAGAATACTGAGACTTTATATGCAGAAACAACACACAGCTTTACCTACCTAATTATGATGGAGCTGGAAACATTTTGATCCTTTCTGGGACTCTTCCAAGTCACAAATGGGAAGCCCTAGAATCTAAGTGGCCAAGTTTTACATATGAAAACTTAAAGGCTCAAATAATCTCCCGGAATCTGGACCAAAATGTTGGTAAAACCCCCAACAGATGGCAGGTAAAGAGTAAACTGTTTTAAAAAATATAACTAATAAAGCATTTTTAACAAGGTTTGATACCATCTGATCTATGAGATCAGAAGGAACCTGAGCTGCAGGCATTCTTGTTCCTCTAACTGACACCAAAAGTTATGCTCAGGGAAGACAAACAGCATGAAAGAGCTATTTTATTTGCAACTCCTATTTTCATTCTGAACATGGTTTCATCTTTAAAAAGTCTATTTTTTTGGGCAGAAATGTCAATACTTAAATAAGTACTTTGTTTTTTCAAAGTGTTCAGCACTCAGCAACTGCAATAAGCAGAAAAGATCATCCTAATTTTGTTTTAATGGACACATTCATAAATTAAAAAAATTAAATGCCTTTAAGCCTTTAATGCCATTAATGTCAAAATTTTAACTTCAAAAGGAAAACTTTGGTAAGTGTTAAAAGAGAGTGAAAAATAAGAGTCTCAGGGCAAGCTATATTTATTATACCTAGATATAACTTGGAAACCTGAGAAACTACAAAAAATGTAGCTCGAAATCCTGAGAGCCTGCAGGAGAATGATGCTTTCACGTTAAAGTAAAAGAACCATCATTATAATACAATGTTCGGTAAAAATTTAAAAATGTATATAACAAAGGACAGTAATACTATCACACCATCTCTCAACTTGACGGTTATTTTAGCATCCTCACCCATTCCTGCAGGGTGAGGACTAAACCCTCACCACATTCCTGGGAATTTTCAAAAGAGAAACTTCAACTAAACAGTTCTGATTTTTGCTCAGCTAATAATACATAAGACCTGTGGGGTATAAACACGGGCATGGATCCAACCATTCTTAAGGACTAATTCTAACACCAACTCTTCTGGTGGTTAAGCATCTTGGTTTTCTCTGTCTGTAAAGAGGGTAAAATAAAATGCCTTTCTCACAATGATGTTTTGATAAGAAACATCTATAAAGCACCACATGTGCACTAAGAATGATTAAAGATGACTATTTTCCTTCACACACAATACAAAAACTGCTATTTTTCGCCAATCTCCTTTGAAAACAAAAGAACTAAAGGCATTTTGGGGTGCTTTTACTTCCATGCAGACACTGAATGGAACCAAATCTCTAGCATCCAACCCAAACATCCATTAATTCCAAAGCACCGAGTTGTCCATAAAGAGGTTAAAACCTACTGCAGCAAAAACAAAAAGGAAGGGATTAGCAAAATAAAATCTTCGTGGTAAATAATTATGAGCTTGTATTATAGATGTTCCTTCCACATGAAAAGATATCCCTAAAACTGGAATATTTTCACACTTCTGCTCCAATGAGAGGACTGGACATATAATCCAGAGAAAAGCTGTTTGCCTACCTATAACTTTTTGAGGGAAACCATTTTCCATCCTGTCTCCAATCACAATTATATGCTGAATGATTAGTTAAACTGGGAGGTAGGTAAAATATTTAGAAACAATGCCATCTGTGAACAATGACCCTAAATTCAAAAGACCTCTTTTGCTTCCTCGCCTGTTTTAGTTTATAATGAACACACTGCATATGATCTAAGCAACTTGTGGTGACCATGCACACATGCGACTACACAGATATTCTTTAGAGACATATAGGAAACAGACCGTAAGATCAATCAAATGGAGAAAAGAATGAAAATAGTCTGAGGAAACCCAAAGCAAAATATAACATATCCCAACATTCAAGGCTGAAACTGCTAAACTACAATACAACAGAGAGGGAGAGAGCTGGTTGGGTGCACGGTGCTTTCCTTATACAGCTTTTTCATGTGAACAACTACTATAATTGCCACATGGATAGTATACTGTATATTATACCTAAATGAAGCCCATAGGAATCAAAAAGTTTGGGAACTTCTCTTATGGCTCATTACCACACTATTCCCTCTGATTCAAGGGGAGACAGAACACAGGGCAGCTTTCTGAGTCATCAAACTGTTCTAAGTATCTTCTTCAAAAGATAGGAAAAGCACTCAACCAACCAGCATTCTGAAGCATGTTTGTCTCGTTAAGAGCGTCTAGCAACGCCCAAGTCATCTGAGCATCTGTGCTTTAAAATAAGTGAAAAAAAAATTTTCCTCATGATATTACATATTACCACTTCTCAAACAGAGTGAATTTATTTTATAAACTCCCCCCGACACACACAAAGTCCCACATCAACTACACCAGTTCTGCAAATACACTGATTTACCGTCAATGGCTTCATTTAACAGCAGTCACTGTGTCATCTCGTTTGAGTGACCACCTTGACTCTACATGTTAAATATGTAGAGCACTTGAAGAATGGCTTGCAAGGTTACCACTTCTTATATTAATATAAGAATTAATGTTCAAGCAACTAGTGAAAAAAACCACCACAGTATGAAAAGCCCTTAAAAATTCAGTGTTTGACTGTAAAAATTCCAGCAGACAAAACCAGAACATACCTCCTGTTTGGTTTTTGTGGTGTAACCCTGGACAGACTCTCTTGCCACCAAGCTTTCCAATGCATCCTGGACTGTGCGTATCTTGTCAGACTGGATATCCAGCTGTAGAGTGAAAAATGGCTGCAGAGTGGCAGACTCCTTAGAACTTTGCTGGTAAACCACAGATCTACAAAAATAGGAAACCAAGTTGAACGTTACAGTTACTGTCATCCTTTGAAATTTACAGCCGAGACACTACTAATCACAGTGGCTAAAATTGATTTTTGAAAATTAAGTTTTTCTTTTTAAAAATAAATCTGCTTAAAATAAATCTGAATTTACAGTAATATGAAACATGTTAAGGCCTAAACTTATCATAATCTCCTAAAACATTTAAATAAATAATAAATAGGCTGAATAACTAAACATCTAACAAAAACTCTGAGTTAAAGGCTGTTTCTTTCATATAAAGAAAGAGGGTGAAAGGTGATGGTAACTTTTGAGATCAAGTTCTAAAAATAAAGTACTGTAGGTTCTATATTGTATTAAGGACTTTTTTCTTCAAGAAAATATTTTCAAATGCTGTTTTGTGTGTTTAATTAAATTCCTGTTACCATCCTAATGCAGATAAACACACATAATGAACAAAAAGTTAATTATATAGTATGTAAGCAATATATCATTCACCATTTTCTAACATACTAAAAACATACCGTTAATAAGAATCTGACATTAAGATGCATAACTTTTTAAACAAATGTTGCAGTATACCTTCCTATGCAGAACAATGAGACAAATCTAGTGTAAGGACTCTATTAGGCGTACATCAATATGTTTTATTGGGTACATGAACCAATGAGAAAGTGTCTCTCTTTAAAAAACTGAGATACAAATGGAAAAGTTTATTAAAATCAATCATTTAAAGTAAGGCTTTCTATTTGGTGATTTAAGTCACTGATTTTAACTGCTTGATTTAAATTAATCTACCCTGCTACTAGTCAAATGACACTAAAATGTACCAATGAATCATCCGTATATTCTCTAATCAGCAAAAAATCAACACAAATATCAAAGTTAATCATCAATTTCAGCAACCTGATTGCCTTTTGATGCAATTTTGAGTAACATGATTTTGCGTAATATTTGTTAGCATTTATAAATGGTTATTCTATTTAAAGCTGTGTACTTATGCACGGGTTATTTGGCAAGACAATGATATGCTTGGAGGAGCACAGGATCACTCCATTTGTCTCCATTTTTTCTTTTAAAGAACTTCAGCTGAGGTTAATGTGCCCCTCCATATCAAAGTCACCTAAAAGGGCTTGTGAAACCATCGAATACGACAAAAGGGGGAAAAGATCTTTGACAAACTCGAAACAAAAAAGTAAATGATTTTGAAGGACTCTAATTTACAATGTATTATGCTGAAAATCTACTCATCTTTTGTCAGTCTGGGGTCTGCAAAACAGTCAGAGACATTTTTCTTTACAAGTTTTTCAGTATATTCACCTACTTCCTTCCATAACAAAAGCAATTAACAGCTTGATTCATCAAAAACTTCATACACTGGAGAACAGTTATGCAGAAGGTGAAATTTACACTGAAAATACACATAACTACAATACAGAACCAGGTCTGTTGTATAGGTTTTTCTAATCCTATTTTCCAAGCTGTCTAATAATAGCTTGAAAATAAAATTACATTCTTTTCAAGGTGTTACATCTTTTTAAATTGCTAACTACAAAAAAAGCCAAGACACCTCAGTTTTGTTTACTTCTGTGCAACATGAACAATTCTGGGAGAGGCTTTTGGAAATTAACTGCTACTGCAGAGCAGTACTTATGCAGGAAACCAAAATAGTGGCAAACAGATGCTAGATTTTTTTAAACTAAGTTTTAAAAAATATATTTAGAACAGGCAAATCCTAATGGTTATCCATTAGTTTTGTAATATTGTTGTGACAAGTTTCACCAAGTTCAGTTAAATCATAATATTGTAAAATCTAAAATCCCATGGTTTCTAAACAATATATTCCAGAATTGCTTGAGGATTTGTTTTATCCCAAGCCAGTCTTTGCAATTAGGCTTTGCTCACTTACTGGTTTGTCTTGAACATGAATTTGAGTCTTTAGTCTGTGGCAATAGTACCAGCTCCATAATTATACGTGGAAAGTTAAATCACTTTCAGCCTTTGTATGAAAACTGAAATATATGGTTTGATCAGAGCTGAACTGATTGCAAAAGACATTGAACCAAATGGTGATTTTTTTTAAAAACTGATTTTCAGTTTGCTTTAGACTGTTGAAAATGTATCCAACCACCAAGTCTGAGCATCCTTGTGTTGAAGACAGTACTTTTAAAAAGAACAACCAGGAGCGTGTTATTTGCAGTTAAATAAGTTAATCACTCCCTGTGTGTGTCAAGTTACAACAAAAAAACAACAAGCAGTTGAAAACTCTGACTAGCAAGTTTTAAAATAACTACAATTCAATTAACTCTCTGGCTCATCTGTTAAATATTAACATACAAGTTTAATGCCTGCATTGCAAACTTGCATTAAAAACAGCTCCTCTAATTCAGGCACAGAACTAAAGCACCAACAGAAGGCCAATCCATCTGTATTGGGCATGTATATTCCCTAGAGTGAATGGAATTTACCAAAGACATTGGTATCTTTATTTCAGATTAGCATTGCTTCTTGGCTTCTATTTAAGGACCAAATAAATCTTCAATACACATGAACGCTGATATTTTTAAAACCAAGATCCCCTACCGTGAAAACTGTGCTGTTTTTGGAGACATCCTCCCACCCTCTCTCTATACCTGGCTTATTATTTAATGTAACATCCTACTCCAAAATACAGTAAACATACGCCAACCAGTTAGATCAGTGAACGGAAGATGCAACCAATCCAAAACAGTATTTCCAACAGTAAATGCGTTTCATTTATCTTTTTAATACAGCATTTTTGCAAAGGTGCATAAAAGTACTGCATCCAATAGCAAAAATGTTGCTGAACTTTAGATATGCACAACATTTAATGTACACAATATTTTCTTTTGTAGCAACTATGGCAAAAGTTAAGTCACAAAGGAAAAAAAGTAGCTTTTTACCAAAAACATTTTTCAAAATTTCAGGACATTTTTCAACTGCATATTATGAGAAGGATTTGAACATAGCATGGTTTGGGGGGAACCCAAATATACAAATTTTTCTCTTTTTAATACAAAGGTATATTGTTTACCACTTCCTTGCTACTGTAATTATACTAATGGAACTTACTTAACTAAATGGGTGCAGATAGTGTATGAAAATCCGCTCTTAAATTTTCTTCAAATTTTCCCATGCGTAAGCACACATCTGAATTTTAAATCAGAGCATCTGAGTGAAAAGCTAATGTACCATGTGTGCAACATCTTTGCCAGACCTCTGACTTGTGTGTATGCCAGATTTGCAAGAAAAATATGTGAAATCTGAATGACAAGCATTTGAAGTTTGAATAAGTTATGCAAAAGCACTCTGCCACTGCACAAAATCAGAAGCTGACAGACTTCCAGGTTTATGTTTAAGTGTTTATAGCCACTTTTGTTTAAAAAAATTAAAAAAAAAAGTTTACAGAAATAGTGCCTTACAAGGAATGCAACAGGACAATTAAACAAACCTGGAGGAAAGGCTATATCTCTACGCAGAAAGGTGCCAATTCCACCATGTTTTCTTAGCTGCATTTTCCATTTCATTTTTCTGATGCTTTTAATTGGTAGACTTCTGGCTATTTTACCAGTAAATGCTCCCGATCTCCACCCTCAACCTCAGAAGAGGAAGCTTTCCAACATCATAATGTGGAATTAGTACTAAACGCAGCCTACTTTGAGACTTAGTTTGCTGACTAAATAAGATGGGTATGGTGAAAGCAGACAACAGATGTGGAAATGGACCTTGTGGTTCTGCGGCTCAATACAGATTTATTCCCTTTTTCAGTAATCCCTCAAAAATTCTTCTTTTCACTGGATTTGAATTGGGGACATAGTATTCCCTCAATATCCTTAATTTCATTTTAACTCATTTACAAACCAATCACACCGAGGTCTAAACAGCTGTGGCCATGACAAATACCAGACTTCCAATATAGATAAGAGTATCTGACAGTGGATATGTGAACATGCTATCTAACGGGGCATGTGCCAGTAAGTACAGACATCTATTTGTCTGCCAATTCTACAGGAAAAGTCTTATTTGCCAGCTGTCTGACCCAAATCTCTGAAGAAGAATTTCAGTGTTTTGCATATGGAAGGACCCACCCAACATAGTCATACCTTCTAGACTACATTCTGGGCAACACAAAGAGTATAAAATAAGCAATTAAAGGTCTATCCTCCAATTTAAAAATAATTCTTCATATTCTAACTTTTGTCATTCTGGAATATATTTCCTTTTAGTATTTGCTACGCATTTATAGCCTAAATTGTTTATTTTTATATCCTGTTTTCCACATTGTCTTTTTGCCTTCTTATACTTGTATCTATGCCTCTACTAATGTTCCACATCCCTGCAAGCTGCTGCAGGAATTAATAATTTAAATCATAAAAATCCTGCCATGTGTAACATCATCTTTCTTTCTTCATAAAAAGTAGCATACAGCTATGGAGATACTAGTGAGCTCACAGTGGCACAGTTCTCCCATTGGCTGAGTTACTCCAGCTCCCACAAGCAGCAGTAGCTATGTCAGCAGAAGCTTTACTCCAAACACAGCACTATCTACACCTGCACTTACATCAGCGACACTTGGGGCAGGGGAAGGGAGTATCTCAGTCCTGAACAACACAAATTATGCCAAACAAAGCTGTAGGACAGACTCAGCCTTAGCTTTTCTTGCTTCTGGGAAGCAGTATTGTTTCGAACCGGTAGTCATGTCTTCTAAATTCTATTCCCATCTTCACCACTCAATGATTTTGTGACATTAGATAAGATGTCTCAGTTAATCCACCTATAAATTGGACTAGTACATCATAAGAGTGCTCTAAACCTTCTCTATTTAATTACTGTAACGTCCTTTAGATCCTTGCATGAAAGTAACTATACAGAAGCAAAGTATGTATATTCTTCACCTTACTGTCAGTAAATAATTGCTGTAGTTATCTACTCTTCAAGCCAACCTTTGCTCTCTAAAACATTACAAGATTCTTGAAGTATGTAACACAGATCATTAACTGATTTTGTAGAACTAACCTATGCAATGACCTGAAATCTTTTGAACCTTCTCTTCTGGAAGACTGTTCCATGATTAGGATGTTAAGTTCTCCTGGCCTTTCTGGACTGGTCACACTTCCTCTTTTAGCCACCAAAAACTGCCCATGGAATAATGTTGCAGCCTCTGGTGGCTGCGTATTTCCTCAGCTGCAAAGCAACTGAAAAATGTACAGACAATGCAGCCCATGCCTTCAGACAGCTTCAAAAGAAGTATAGATTATTTTACTAAAAATATTCTAACAAAAGGTACAATACCTTATGTGACCACCAAAAATATCAGTAATAGGAGTCTGAACAAAGTCAGCCTGGCGAGTAACTGATGATTTGTTGCGGGGCCCCACTTGCTCCCATTCATCCTCACTACCTTCTTCACCTTGTTCATCCTGATCCTCCTCTTCATGTACAGACTGTGTCTCAGGACCATTGGAAACAGAGAGTTCTTAATAAGAAAAAGAAAAGAGAGTAGATACTGCTTTATGCAAATAAAATAATCCCCAAGTATTCCTTAAATGGGAGAGAGAGCTGGTAAACAACAGTATTATGTTTACTGACTAGAAACAGGTCTTTGAAGTGTTTGATCATGTAACTATTGCTTTAAAAACACACCCTCAAATGTTTTAATTCAGAACTTGTATGATTCAGGTTTCTTACCCTTATTATGTGAATAATTATCAGAAGATGAGAAAAGAAATGGTTTACTTTAAAACACCTTGTCAAAAGTTATGTTTGAGAGACTATTCTGAACCCTTCCTTGAGCATTTTGCCGTGGAGAATATTCAAGTGCTTAATAGAATGTAGTTTATCTACATAACTTGACACCAACTACACATGAAAAGAAAACAAGCAAATTCTATGTACTTTTAGATAATTAACCTTTGGCTCTGTGCTTCAGAAAGTCAAGGGTTGTTGCTGAAAAATTAAAACCTTGGCTTATCTATTCTTAACCAAGTTATCTTTGTGGCTTGGGTATTTCATACTGCACACATGGCATAGCAAATTTTTTCATGGGTGCCACAAAAAGAAAATTATGTATCTGATGTAACTACTGTAGTAGTTACGTTTTATTCGTAAATTGGCAACCATCAAACATAAAAATAAGAGAGTTACTATAACAAAGTTCCATAAATTCACCATAAATCCAGTCAGTTCTTTCAGACTAAGGTGTAGTTTTCCGTTTATATTTTTAAGCACTTTGCCAACAAGGCACTAGTAAAACCAGTTAATATGGTTCATTATAAATGGGTATAAAATCATTAAAAATTCTTTGCCTAAATGACTTGCAGTACAGAAAATAAAAAGAGCTTAACCAAAAGTTGATCAGAGGTCACTGACATAGGCTGCACAGTTCACTATACCTCAACTAAGTGTAGAGAGACAGAAATTGTAAACAATCATATCCCAGGAACTACAAAAAGTTGGAAATCACTGTTATATTTGGTAGACATATTTTGTATTAAAGTAAGTCATCCTGAATTAGTTTTGATCATTCTCTCACCTGAGCTGGGTACACTTACAGTATAGATAAGACAGTAGCTAAAGAAGAGAGTTCATACCTTCATCAACAAGCTACTGTGTTATCAAATCATGCTCAATATGCCTATATAAACAATGTAAGTATTAACTGAGGTTGAGCAATTTTCGTTGTAATACCACATTTTTGTCAAAAAGGCTCTTGGGGATTACATTTGGCATAATATTTGCATGTATGATCCCATTCTGATTTTCACAATAAAAAACTGTAAACATAAAAATATACAGGTGTATGTCTTTTGTGTAAGCACTCACTGGAGCTTCTGTAACTGGTACATTCCTGTTGAAACCACCCTCCTAGATTATATTCATCCTCCCTATTCTCACCCTTCTGAAAGAGAAAAACTTTTACAAGTTAATTCAGCTTGCTACGAATGAGCTTACTTTCATTGTGTGGTGACAGAAGTTTCTTTAAAGTCAGCATTTCCTCATGTAGTCCATTTAAGATAAATCCCAGGTATTCTTCTGCATCTTCTTGTCTGCCCTAAAAACAAGATTGTTTTTTTTTTGTTGTTTTTTTTTTTTTTTTTTTTTTTTAATTATACTGCTCTGTGGTGTCTACAGTTGTAAGTGGATTCAGGACAGCATCCTTTTAATTTTCAGATAATTTAGTGAAACTAAGGCATTTGGTACTATCAGTTATGACCAAACTAAGCGTCTTGGACAGAAAAAACTAACTGTGAAATATAGCTTTTGTGAAGCTCAGGACTGATTTTATGCCTTTTGTTTTACAGTAGACTCTTGTCTGCAGCAACATTCTGTAAGAGCCACTGCTACGTATGTTTTCCCCTACTGTGCACTGTCGACACATGCTTGTTTGCAGCAACACCTTGTAAGAGCACCTGCTACTTACGACCAACATTCCTCCTTTCATGAGCAACCACCACTTATGACCAGCATTTCCCCTACTGCAAATTGTCCTCACACCCTATAACAGCAACAGCTGCTTAGAGGCAACAAAGCAAAAGGCATCAATAAGTTGCTGCTAATGAGAGTCTACTGTACTAAGAAAAGTAATTTTAAGAATACTGGGGGCTTTGAAAAGCAATTTAGTTAAAGCACTTCAAAAAATTTTAAACAGCACCTTTTCTGACAGGCTTGACTTGATAACGGTCAGCAGCCTATAGATGTACGTGGGTTCAAAGGCAGCTCCAGGCCGGATGTCTCTCATAATTTTGTCACCTAAAGCTGCAAAGCAAAAAAGTGACATTACAACAAAATAAGCAATGCTCAGGAGGCATGAAGTGGAAAGCTAGCTTTAGGTGACTGCTAACCACCACCACTACCATAACTACAGACAACACGACACTACTTCACCAAACAGTTCTACAGCCAAGCAGGGGAAATAAACCATGTTATGAACTGTTTCACCAAAACAAAACTGTTCATTTTATGATTTAATTTTTTATGTTTTCCAGAGAAAATATTGAAACACATCAATGACGGAGAAATTCAATATCAAAAAATGTTTCAAGAATTGTATTTTCCCTTTCATAGGAACATTCACCACTCCAGCATCCACAAAACCTGTCCCTGTGAAAAGACCCACCCTCATCCTCTGATTTAACAAAAAGCATGTGTGGTATTTTTTAAAAACAGGCCTGTTTTCACATAGCATTATATTAGCTACTATCACCATTAATCAAGCGTTACTTGCAACATTTCACTATTTCATTCAGTTAGAAAAGGGTTAAGAACTGAACCCCACACAGCTTTTTTCTCCTTTATAACCGTTACACAGGCTTGACAGATCTTCAGTGACTTCTGGAATCCACATTTGATTGCTAAATAGTTATTGACCAATTATGATTCTCTTAAATCAAGCTTAGAAGCTCAGCAATATGGCCTTTTCTTCTGCAACTTCCCTTAAAAATCAGGGGTCTCAAACACATGGCCCACAAGTTGCATGCAACCCTCTAAAGCTATTTCCTGCAGCACCACAATGACACCATTGTTACTGATATACGCAATATCGTTATATGAAAAGGTATCGTGGTGCAGCCCTCGGGCTAATGTACTAGGCCTCAGGCGGCCCTCTACTAGTCCTCATGCAGTCCTTGTGATTTGAGTTTGAGACCCCTGGACCCCTGGTCTACGTGAAACAGAATATAGTCCAGAAAAACTACGACCAAGTCAGTATTTCAAAAGAAGTTAGTCTCTCGCACTCTACCAAGTGGGACTGACCCAAAGACATGAAAAAATGAACAAATTTACACTTCTGGAATTATTTTTCCTTGTATCGTCTTTGTACTCAAAGAAAAACAGTCTACGTATCTATGTAGTAATGGGTTACTTGATACCTTATATATTAGCTAAGAAAAAAACATAAAAAGTTATTAACACTGCTCAAACTAATAAAGACATCTAGTCTCAGAAACTACACTGACAAATTACCATATGTAGTTAAAATGACCTAAAAATAATCCCATAAGAAAGAAAGATTTATTTTAAAGAGACAAAAGCTAAAAGACAAACCACAGAAATGCCTAACCCATTTCAAAATCATCAGAACTAATAACTCATTTCAATGGTGCCTCTTTGTATTATGAAACACTATTGTTAATGACCTAAGCCAGAATATTATAAATGTACATAAATTTTACTTGAGGAATTACTTCTTTCCATAAATATGTAATAAAATGGATTAGGTTTAGAGACAAAATAAAGCCCATTAGATAACAGTAACACAGAAATGCTTTCTTCTCTTATGCCTGTGACAGACCCTTTTCATGTATGGCACACATTATTTATACTGCAGTAATGCTTATGAACTCCATCTTGTATCAGGCACTACACAAATACTCAAAAATGGGAGGCTCTCACACCCAAGAGCTTGTACCTTATACCATTTGATGTTTAACATTCTCATACCCTCCCCACTCACCTTGTTTTGCTTTAGGAGGTACCGGCATGTTAGTGAACTCATTCATTAGACGAACACTGAAACAGACAAGAAAGAGCAACTGAGCATCATCTCCATGTTAGCTAAATTTATTTGGGATAGGCTGTCAAATAAATTAGTCAAAATATGAAATCAGAGTGGTCCCTGGCAAGCCAAAATCAACTTAAGAACATGCAAATAAAGCAGTATTAGGCTCAAATATGTGAAAACATACATGATTTACTGGTTACCTGCTACAGTAGAAATAGCTAACTTAGGTCTTGGAGCTTTATTACAATCTACTGTTGCAGATTCACTGCACTTTGGCATATATAAAATGATCTTTCCAAATGAAGCTGATCAACATCAAAGAAATATTCCTCTCTTCATTGCCTAGCATACTTAAAATCAGAAGCTAATTACGAAAAGTGCCATTAAACAAACCAAAACTCATAGCCTAGTAGTCATAAATGAATTATATATCAATTTTCACCACCTGCAAATACTACTGTGATTTCTTAGACCTCTGTGCTCAACTACTTAAAATTATGATACTGAATACTACGACTTTCCAACCCATTACTTACAAACTGTCTATCATTGGTGTTGAGGTGCATGGCCGCTGTGATTTTGAATACACTGGAATTGACTTCATTAGGTGATACATTGGAGGACAAGCAACCAAAGCCTGTAATGTCTATCCATGGTATTAAGGATCTATTCAGAAAATATAGTCTAGATATATATTAAATATCCAACTACAAAGTTATGCGGAGCAGGAAGTAAAATCTTTATGGACATACAAAAACCCAATCCAATAATTACAAAAAAAATTGACAAAAGGATTTTCCTCATCTTTTTGAAAAGATGACATTCCTGCTTTTAATTCACAAGTTACTTGAAAAATAAAACTACAACATCAAATAAAATTATATCATGCTACTCACATTTTAACATTTCAAATAAAAGCAAGCATGTTCTATAGCAGGCATGGCCAAACTGCAGCTCGGGAGCCACATGTGGCTCTTGAATGAAAAACTGTGGCTCCCAGACGAAGTCAGCAAATCAATTTAGGCAAGCAGCCCCAGCCTAGGAGTTCAGGAGGGGGTTGGGACGGTGGGGAGAAGTGCGGTATGGTCGGGGATGGCGGGGAGAAGTGTGGCATGGCTGGGATTTTAAAAAACTCGCCAGCAGCCTGCAGTCCTCTACATCCAGCAGCAGCTAAGATTTTACTGTATATGCCTAATTTTCATGGTAACCTTAAGTAACTGTTAGAATCTGACATGAGTAGGGTCAACATTTGTCCTCTTTTTATGATAAAATTGAAGTGTGCAATGAATTTTAAACTGAGTAATTTTGGAGTAGGTAAAAGTATATGGCTATATGCCTCAGTGTGGCTCTTGAAGGCTTAATAATCAACTTGCGTGGCTCTTGAGGTCCATAAGTTTGGCCACCCCTGTTCTATAGCTTAGGAAAAGGAGAGGGACTACTTCTGCAAAACTTTCCTAGGACTGCTTCCAATAATTTATAACTCAACAAGCAAAAGCCTGAAAGATTTTATCTGAAAAGCTAGTGATGAGAGTAGCCATGCAGCAAAGCAAAACAGCAGCTAAGTCTTGATCATCAGACCTCACACAGTATAAATGTTGTTCTTTTCCCTCAAAAACAGATAAATGAACAAAATAATCCCATATCAACAATAAAGCCAAAAAATCACATCTTAATATTGCAATTTAATCATGATCTTTGGACAGACAGCTTCTAATTGATTTTGCATATACAACACTCTTCAGACTAGAATGTAGCACATGTAGCAGGATATTTTTTAGAAGCCTAGTTTCTTTCAGTCTGTCCATCTCTTTGTCTAACTTGTTAAAGCTTCTCCCAAACCCCATTTCTTTTAGTATTCAACTGGAAGGACTTTTACAACATACAACAGTCATTGCTGGAGTTTAAAAAAAATTAATTGCATGCAGTTCTGGCAATTTAGACAGTTAATGCAGCTAATTAGAACCATATTGTCAATCTAATGCAGCAAGTCTATTACCATAACATACAAATTAATGAATTTAAATTAAGACTTCATTTTCCCAAGGTAAGGATACAGCGTTGATATAGCACCAGTTTCCTTTATTGATCAGACCTCGCGGTTGCAAAGATACTGGTTTATGTATTAATTTTACATTCTCCAGTAATTCTGTAGAATTAAAAACAGCACGTTTAGCATCAAAAAATGTGCATAGTAACAATGAAATCAAGTTAGTTTAGCTACACAATGCAAATCTCCCCCCACCCTTTAGACTCCTACAATCAACATATTTTTCAGCCTAATATTTATTTATTTAAGCAATACATTTAAGTACTGTTACCTCTCTTTGACCCAGATGGCTACCACCAAAGTTTGGGACCCTTTGGGTGTTCCACTTGGAAGCAGAAATTGATGGAATCTGGTATTTTCTTTGATACTGATTATCTGCACATAACGTACAAAGTCCTGCTTCTTTGAACACAAGATAAACCAAGAACAAAAGAAGCAGTTTCTTAGCTTACAGCCCCAAACCACATTAGCCAACAGGCCCAAAAGAGCTTTCTCTAGCTTTCTCGAGGAACATGCTGTACTCACCAGCTACAGGTCTGGCTTTCTCATGGTTTTTGAGTTTTTTTGGTCTCTGCTCCCCTATAACACACCCCCAAAAAACACTCAGCAAAAGCACTCTGCCACACAAATCAAATTCTGGATCAGGTTCACAACCCTTGCATCTTAGGTTGAGGGCACCAAACCAATTCATCCTGGCAGTTATTTTAATTCAAGGGAATGTTCACACCCAACCTCAAAGATATCTGTGATCAATGCAGTCCCCAATATGCCTCAGTACAATAGTGCAATATCAGACATAATTTTTCAATGAAAGATTATCTTCAGTTTGGGAACAGTTGAGTGTTAGTACAAGAGTCTTAATAAGGCTTTTCCTACTCCTTTGATCCTAGAAAGCCATGATAAGAATTAGGTGTGATTATTTACACGTTTCTATACAAGTGAATAGGGTTTTTAAAATACATACATCTCCATTAGTTGTAATCCCCTGCAAACAATTTTACTGAATATTGGCAGACTTCTCTCTTGGTTCGAATTGAACTGAAACAGACTTGTTTCAGTTTAGAAGTTTCAATTTACACAAATCTGGGCTCCAAGTATCCTGTGAAATAGCATGGGATGATGCCAACATAATGCTTGCTAGTTACTGGCTGCTTCAGAACAACAGGGGATGCACAACACAAAGATGTACATAAATACAGGTTTGTTTTGTACATATGAATTCCCTCCATGTTTTAAAAATGGGGCCAAGATCTTCAAAATGCTCACCATCCATCATTAGGACTATCTTTCCAAAAGTGAGGAGCTCCCATTTTGACTCCCACATAAGCTAGTCAGATTTGTAAATGTGACAAAACCAGGAAGTGAGCATTTTGAAAATTTAGCCTAAATGGGAACTTTTAGGTGTGCAGCTCTTTTCAAAATCTGTTCTAAAATGTTTAAAACCTGCAGAATGCCCACAACCAAACCATACCAGAAACTACTAAGCAGTTAAATCCTTCAACCCCAATTAACAATTATTTAAGATACATCAGGAAACAGACAGTTCCCTAAAACTGTACAGAACTGTCTAGAGGGAAAGGCTTTAGCTTTTACCATTTAGACACTAACACACAAAATGTCTTTATTGGGAATCAAAGGAAATATAAATATATTTCATATTCTGATGCTGCATTATGTCTAAATGTTTAAACACTTCAAAACATACAGCTAATCGATGAAATAGTTCATTTAAATAGATTTGTGAAACATGTTCTCTTTAAAGCTGAGAATGCTTATTGTAGTGGTTTGAAATTTCCAGGACATATCTCAATTTCATTTACTGCCAAACAATATAATTTACACTTTAAAAAGCACCTTTCCAAATTAATAAAATAAAAAATTACCATTCTGAAATTACAGCACCTCTTTTCTACATCAGATTAAAACATCAAAAGTTTCGCAGTAGTAAGAAAACAAAAAAAATGCTTCCTGATAGTCTCTGAAGAGTTTCAGTTTTTATAAAAACTAAACTAAGACTGCCCTAGGACGTTCTGTTCAAGCAACAAACAAAACTGACATCTGAAATTTGTGATGTTTATTTCATTCCATACAATTGCCATCTTTAAAACATAAAATAAACTTAGTTTTTGTTTGTTTCTCTTACATGTCAGAAATATGCTGAAGAAACAACCAGTAATGCTGGGATCTTTAGCATCCTCTTGTGGCTACGAAGTTGCTTTGGGGAACAATGTTTAGATCTAGACATCTGCAGGGATTGAGTTCTCCGATACTTTTAAAAGCTTTTTGTTTAACTTAATCTGACCTCACGCTGTCATAACTTATTTCCTGCAGTTATGCATATGCATTTAAGAGCTATTTCAGTCACTCAGCAGAAAAAGAGACGCATGTATTAAAAAGAGGTTTTGTTACTGTTTAAATGAAAGATCGCTGAGTGAATTTAAGTTGGAGCATAAGTTCTTAACCTGCAAAAAGTGGGGTCAGGGGAAGAAGCAGAGTTACAAACACCCTCTTCCCCATTCTTTATGCCTAAATAGGTGGGAGATATTGATAATTTTTATGTTCTAACATAGGGTCATGACATTTAGAAAGCTGAAAACTTCTGATCTAGACAAATAGTCTCAACCACAGTGGACTTTTATGTTTTAAAAAACATGAATTTTGGAAGATCTGCTTGTGATTTCAATCCAATTGCTGGAAATCCTTCAAATATTAACTTGTGAGATGTCTTGATTTCTAATTCTCGCAAAACACCACTATCCTTTAAACAAGAAGTCAAGATCAAAGCTTAACGCACTAGTAAAAGAGAAAAAAGACACTTTACAACAATGTGGATAGTCTCGATCTGTAACAAAAGTTAATATATGCAGCTAGGTCAAGTTAACAATCCATTCTTTAAAACGCACGTTAAACATGGATTTTAGTTCATCCCCTTATGGTTAACTCTATAATATTGAGAGTTTCAATGGCAAGTATTATCAAGGTAGACAGGTAAACATTAAGAGTCCCAGCAGGACCACAATCACCAGTAACCCTAGAATTAAACCAGTCTCTACAAGGTCTGATTTATTAAGAAAACACATTTCAATTTCACACCCATTGGCTTAATTCTGCCACGCTTCATTTCTAGTTCTGAGTCTCATGTTCCTGGGCTGGCAGTAGCTGTGCCTGTGTCAGCCCCTGTAGCAAATTAATTATTTCATTCAAAAAGCAGCTCTCTTTGAGTTTTGCAGAGCCTTCTTTTGGACTGAAGCTCAAAGATATCATCACACAAGCCCTACAGGACTACGGAATGATGTTTTGACACTTCTACAGCACCTTCCATCTGCAATCCTAAAACATTTTATAAATGCTAGGTAGGATCTCACAGGTGAGTCGTGAGATACAAGTCCCGGTTTAATAGTTTGTGAAAATGCAGTACAAAAAAGTGACCTGACTAAGATCACACACATATCTATGACAATGTTGGAAACAGAAGCCAGATCTCTTGATTCCCCATATAATATTTTATCCACAAGATGGCAAGAAGAAGATAGTCTTGGAGCTCCCTGGGGAACTCGAAACACAGGACAAAAAATGAAAGTTTGACAGAATTATTATTAGTCTGCCTAGGGACAAGAGACTCGGGATCTGAAAGGCAGCACAGTAGAGCAAGACGCAGAGTATGAATTTGAAACAATAAAATGAAATTGTTTTTGCATTATATGCAAATTGATATATCTGTATATGTCCTCCTCGAGAACATCTCAATGCATTTCACACCCATAAGACTTTTAAAATGCTTAGCACCACTTTTAAACAACAATCAATATTGATAATTATCTTTCTCCAGGAGATCAGACACACGAAGGTGATTAGGAGCTTAATGGGCATATGTAGATGTTCAGATGAATAGCCATATGCATGAAAAGCTCTCAAGATGCAACAATTAAATCACTTTTAATGCCATTAAGCCAGCTGTACACATAGGTTGTTTGGTTTTTTACTGAAAAATTATCTGTATTGTGAATTCTTCCTTTTGCAAAACATTGTTATTGAAAACCAAGCTACTGAAGAAAACTGAATATAATCATAGTGTTATTTTGTTGCATTAGAAACACATCCACTATAAAAGATCTCTCTGCTCCCACCTGGTGGAGGAAGAACAGTAGTACAAATTTATTAAAAATCTTGCAGTAGTTTTGAAATTAGAATGAAATAGCAATGGATAATTTTAGAATGGGAATTTTAGCCATGTAATAGTTTATTCACAACATTTTAAACAATATTCTAATGGTAAACAGTATGCCTAAACCTAAATTTTAATGTCAGGTCACTTATGATAAAGCAATATCAGCTTTTTTGACTTTACTGTTTTTGTAAAGAAAATAAATCTCATCAAAATTAATGGGATGAAAAATTGTTGGAATATTAACCTAAAAGACTGTGTTCCTGCTTTTCTTCAGTGGTCAGGAAGGGTGGTATGATGACAGACGGGAGATAAAAAAGTGCCTGCAGAAGAACTGATCTCACAAGAACCACCATAATGAAACCAATTACATCTCCGCTGAGACAATTATTGGCTTCAGACCAACATGTTTTGCTGATATAAGTTCACTACTGCAAAATGTATGGTAAGTGGCTCATACACATATACGGCACAATATGATTAATATTGTCTGAACTTCGCTGCTTATAAACAACCAAAGATACTATTATCTCAGCACATAATGACATGGATCCAATTAGCCCCAAGACACTGAACTACCCTCTCTTCCCTCAGCGCAATCCCTCCAAACAGATTCCCAGGAGTACAAGATCAACATACAAGTTTCAAAAATAATTAACTAAAAACTGCAAATGAAATTACATATTCCTCAATGGCC
Organism: Podocnemis expansa; assembly: GCA_007922195.1. Classification (NCBI taxonomy): domain Eukaryota; kingdom Metazoa; phylum Chordata; order Testudines; family Podocnemididae; genus Podocnemis; species Podocnemis expansa. Next base: position 16,415,393 of record ML682028.1, on the reverse strand, counting down.
CTTAAAAGTGAAGCATGACAATTGTTCTTTGCCCTTTTCCTACAGCAACAATTCCCCTAATTCTTAAACTTGTTACCTATAGCGCAGTTTATAACAACAAGCTAACACTATAAGAAAACTCAAATAATATATAACTGACGTTTAAGAGCAACTAGTGACAAAATATTTCCAAGAATAACAGTGTTTACATTGAGACAATAGCTGGATGCTTTACATTTGGTCAAATGCAATCTAGTGACAGAAAAAAGGCAAAAATAGTTTCAGTCCCCTTTGCCAATTTTGCAGTTTTATAATAATTTTCAAAAGAATACATTTTTCTCTTCCTTATGGGGGTGAAAGCCACACATAAGCTGGGAAAAACCATGTACCCGACTATAGAGGGAAAACAGAAAATTAAATATGAAGCTCTTTCAAATACTGCAAATTATATAACAGTTTCTGAAATTACCTTTACTTATAATATTTTAGGTTTTATAACAATATTGAGGGAAAATGTGACTGAAGTGTTATTTTAAAGTTGACATTTTCTCTTTAAATCACTCTTTCAGTGCTGGTCTGACTATGTTTGATCTCATCTAGTTAAAAAGCAAAACAGAGCTGGGCGAGGTCAGTACCATGAGCTTCCGAGAGCCACATACTGTTTCTCTTCTGAGTAGTTTCAGGTAAGGAAATAAGACACTCTGTGTGAACGCCAGACAGGATTTGCTCCCCACATATCTCCCTTTTCCCCCACCAGCCTCCCAACAAAACTAGGGAACATAAGTATCTTCTGTGGAAGACACTACAACATACAAATGTCAAACAAAACCACTACTGATAAGAACAAAAAACAGACCATTTTGCCTTTAGTACTCCTGTAGGTTTGGGATGGAAAGCCCCAGATCAAATTCTAGTTAGAAATTGTCACCATTCTAGTTTCCTGCCTACTTTTAATTAATGGTATATCGACAAGCTTTTGTGCAAATATTTTTACATAAGGCATTCTACTTTACAGGTTCATGTGACAAAAACGTGTGTAAGAGTGAACACCTATGAACTGAGTGACTTGAAGGAAAATTAATTGGGTTCATTTACATATTTTGCAAATTCTTACTATTCAATCTTACCAGAACGTATATTTAGCATATTTCATTACAGCTATGCTGCGATGGCATTTCTGGCCAAAGCCCCGCTATCTTTTATAATTTATAACATTTCCCACAACGTACTTCGGGATGAGGTTTTTTTAATGCTTTTTCTCAGGTCTGTTGATTGGTTTTGGTTTGGGTTTTTTTGTTTTTCTTTTTGTTTGTTTTTGTTTGAAGAAAGTCTTACCAGATTTGGGGGATCAGATAGTACCCACATAAATGCACCTAAGGTTTTTTTGACTGCTTAATGAAACGCTACATTTTCTATTTTTATTTAAAAAAGAAATAAACATGCCCAACAAATTATGTTAATGAGACATTATAGCTGAAATAGTAACATTAATTAAATTTCTTAACTCAAACGTAAGCAATCTGAACACTTTCCCCTAGAACCCATCCATTATAGCAAGATCACAAACAGCAGGTAATTGAGACATACCATTTAGCAAATACAGTTCAAGAGAATGCAAGTACTTTTTTCTGTGCTATTGGATTTAAACCACGGGTCAGTAACCCAAAACATACTAAAAGCTATTTTTTAAAATTTCTTCTATATCAAAGTATTTTGAAAGCCACAATAGGTGTATCAATGGGGGGGGGGGGAGCACCTGCCCCTGGGCACCTGCTGCAAGGTCCCCTGATGGTGGTGGTGCAGGTGTGGAACCAGAAGCAGCCTCCTGTAGGGTCTTCTGGTGGCTTGGGCAGAGGTGGCCAAGAGCCTGACACAGGCTGCCCACAGGGTCCCTCAGAGGCAGGAGTGGCCTGGAGCCGCAACAAGGCAGCCCAAGAGCTGTGTGTGGCTCCAGAGCTGCAGGTTGCAGGCCTCATGTAGTTTTAAACCATGACTCATGTAGTTTTAGTTGTGTATATGTAGTATTTACATTACTGTACTTTTGTTGCATGATCATATGATGATATGTTTATGGAATGTTTATGCAAAGGAAAGTTGAAACTGTTACCCACTTTATAACCATATTAATTTTCTCAACTGTGTGATTAAAATCAACCTTTATGTTGCATTAACATGTTTCTCTTCTCTCTTTCAATACTGCACACTTTTGTTTAAAGGTAAATGTGTTAGCCTGCTACTATGATGTCCACTCTAATGTGCGTTAACTATACCTGCAATCTTTATGGCTACAGGATCCTCTGAAACTGGAACAGGCCCCTCTTTGACTTCCACCTGTTTTTCAGGGACCAGAGTAGTTGTGGCAGGAGGGGTATACTTAGTCTCAACATAGGCCACAGGTGTGGAAGCAGAGGGCTTGGAATTGTGAAAAAGACTAGCCCATGATTTTGCAGGCTGACTAACAGGGACTGATCCTGAAACCGGGGCTGTCGCCTCAGTAGTAGGTGAAGCATCCTCAGGCTTTGCGTGGTCTGAGTCAGTGCTTTCCATAGTGTGCAATTCTACCCCATTGGCAGCTGCACCCTCACCAGAGGATTCAAGTGTTTGTCCATTAGTAATGCCAAGATTTTCAGTAGTATTGGTACCAGGATAAGGTTGCACAACAGCTGTCCTTAAAGGGGTCTCTCTATCAGCCCCTGAGGTGATGCAGAATTGTTCAGAATTGGTAACACTGCATACCTCAGGCTGCCCTGCAGTCCTGCTATTCTCTAGTACGCTACAAACAGAATCATCAGACACAGCTTCACTAATGAAGTCCACAGAATTCTCAGGGCTGTTACAAGTCCTTGGTGTGGCTGACGATGGTACGTCTCCTGTTAGCTCTGCATCATCTGCACTTATGCTGTTCAGTCCTGATGAATTTGCATGGCCATTTACAAGAGCCTCTGCAGGACCAACGCCATCATCCAAATAACTGTAGTACCCAGGCGGTCTTTTTTTCTTCTTTTTACGCTCCCGTTGTCCAAGGCCCCCAGATAAGCTATCATTTTCAGCATTAGAAGCACTATCCAAAGCAAGGGCAGGATCAGTGAACTGGCAGTCTATGGAGTTGTAGTTAGTTTCATTAAGAATGTCATCAGGGGTTTTCTGAGTTGATGCACAACTTAGAATAAATTCTGGAGCCTGTGGATTCAGAGTACTTGAAATACTGTAGTCAGTGTTATTCAGCACAGATGAATCTGTTTCAATAACTTCATTAACACCAAATTCAATTCTCTGATACTCCTCCCCTGGGGAAAAAAAATGTTAAAAATTTCAGTTCATGAAGTCCTGTGTTACAAATACAAACTCAGTAATGGACAATTCTGTTTTCCTGAAACTTAGTTTGAACTACATTCCTCATACAAATTAGCCTCACTGTCCATTTGTATCTTGGAAAAAGATGGTTTTTAGGATTTTAAAATGAAGGATGAACGCAGAGGATATCAAAGTTTTCATGCAATACTGAGTAGAACTCCAGTGTCAGAGAAGTTGGGCTCTTTCAGTCATATGGATCCTAATGACTTCAATTGTGGTCACACTGATCCATCTACAGGATGTGGAAAATACAGTAATGAAAAGAACAATCTTTTTACACTATTGCACATCTTTAAAGGATGTCTGATTTTCTGTGACAGTCTATATTTTTTTTTTTTAAAGTAAAACTCCACTTTTGCAATTGGCAAATTTTTTAAATTAAGGATATTTAAAACACAAATCACAAATGACAGAATGAAATTTTACATTATAATCAGATTAAAAGGTTAAAATTTTAGGATCTGGAAAAAGAACAAAAATAATATTCATTTATCAGTGTCATAAGAAATACACCTAGTTTGACTGGATCAAAGCCAGATACAACATTACATTTAAAATATAAGCTGAATGATGATGTGTATATGAACAATGAGAAATAATTTACCTCAATGATTTTATAAACAACTTTCAAGAAATGCTAAGAAATTTTTTCATAATAGACTGAAATGTGTCAAAATGCCACCACATTTTTTAAAGGTAGCACCCTAATTCAACTCCTGTTTCTAAAAGACATCAAAGAACTGTATGTTGCAACTGTATGAAACTTAGGTGACTACAGCATGTGTATTTTAGCAACAGATTAACCGGTAACACTACATGCCTCCTTCTGCCCTGATATTCAAAGTATGCAACTGCTACAGAAATGTTCATGCATACCAAACAGAGGTGTAATGTAATTTTTATTATAGGATCCATGTTGGGTTTTTTGTTTATTTTTAATTTCAGTAGTTCTCAGAGCAAATCATCAATATTTAATCAAAAAATAATTTTATGTGATTTTCTATGGTACATACATTAGTGCATCCTTGAGCTTGGTAACATTTGTCTCCAGTTTTACAAAAGAAAAAGTGTTTCTAGAAAGTGAGTTTCAGACCATCCTTTTCCTACAGGTTTCCTATTCACACAACACTCACAGTGTGGTGCACTAACCACTACATCCACAGCTTCCTCTAGCTTGCCTAAATATTTGCTAACAGCATAATGTGATTTTGGGCAATTTATCTGTGCATCTGATATTTCAATGGATTCACATTAATCAGTGTCATGAACACTTATTTTTATTCTAGAGAGCATAATAGAGTTGATGACAATCACAGTATTTTTCCATTTGAGGAGTACGTTGTGTATTTGTCTCAACACTTGTTGAAATCTTCAAATCCCTCGTTTAAACTTAGTGAACATCTGAAACCAATCAAGCTTAAGATTTTTGCTAAATTCTTATTAGAAAAAAATGCTTTTGGACTAAGACTTAGTATCCTACATTCTAGTTTGGAGCAAAATTGCACCTGCGAGCTACTGATCCCACAAATCAGGGCATCATTACCAAAGGAACAGTAAGTCTACTACCTATCACCAAACCGTAATTAGGGAAATACTTAATTTACAATAACTGTAAAGTACATAAAACAGAGCAAAAAGGAGTTAAGACCCTTCCTTAAATCAAATACCTAAAATACCTCTGGTTTACAGGAACAGTGAAGGTTGGGGCACAACACATTTCCACACTCTTAGTTTCTGACAATCTCATTTGTTTTAAGATTTTATTAAGCTCTTTTTTAAAGAAAAATATGAAAGAGACTAACTTCCTTTTATGGTTATTTTTGTACCTTCCACTTTGCTCCCAGTCACCTTTGTTTCAATCCATTCCGTGGTGTTTCGAGGATCTATTGTTGCATGGATTGAAATGGATGCACCTGAAGGTATGAAGAATACTGCACATTGACAAGATACCCTTTGAAGATGTTACCATGTATCATGTCAATGCATTTTATGAAAGCTGTGAATGCGTATTAAGAATTAGTATGCACTTTGTATCATGCAGCTTTTTAGCTAGAATGCAATTATTCATAATATGCATCAACAGCTCCTCCAGCCATTCACTATAGAGATCATTACACCATAAAAAAAGCAACATTTTATTCCATGGTTATGTGATTAATGGCTTATCCCATATTATTAACAAGACTCTGCCTGAGTATTTCTTTCCATGCTTCTTATTCAGTCATCACTATGATACTATACATGCACATTATAGTGCAGCCTAGTTAAGACATTTTCCAGGCAAACTTTGATTTGCCATCATCACCCGACCTCAGGAGAGGGAACAAATTCTTAGGGTCTGGGGAGGATCTGAAAAATGTTTGCAGAAACCAGCTTTCTACATAGCTTGTGGTAAACCGCACAGAAAAAGTATTTAGGTCAACATGCCAGGCGTTTACAGTCAGGCACCTAAAAATCCATATTTAGGCACCTGAAAAAGATTACCAGATTTCCACAGGTGCCAAGCACCTGCTACTTCCACGGACTTCAAATAAAGTTTTTGATGCTCAATACCACTGATGAGATTAGCTGGGTATCCTCAATCTTTGTTTAAGCATCAAAGTTTAGTCACCGAAATTTGAAAAATTATGGCCAATGACTTTTATCTGGATATGTTCATGCTTTCCCTATTGTTATCTTGTGGGTTTTGTTCTTTTACAAAATTTTAATGGCTATTCTAAAGGCTTCCAAATGTAAAACACCAAGCATATTTTTAGGGAGATCTAGATTCTATCCCCATTTTTGTCACAAGCTTGCCAAATACCCTCAGACAAATCAACTTCTCTACAACCCTTTTAACTTGGCTGTAAAATGACAATATTTACCTACTTTATGAATCCAGGCAGGAGGTTCTGGTTGTGTGTGGTGGTTTGGGTTGTTTTTTTTTTTTTGGGGGGGGGGGGGGGGGTGTCTTCCTTTTTGGTTGGTGGAGTGGCCTTTTAAGCTGTTGGGAAAAGGTGTGCACGGGTGGGGTCGAGAGGGAAATGATGACTATTACTACTTTAAATAAAAGCACAGTAACACATTTCTACACAGAAGAGTCATGCTTTCTCCCTCTCTCCAAAAAAGGATTTTCCAGAAAAACAGCTGAGCCACACAGAAACAGAATGTCAGAGTGAACACTGAGCAGAACACCGCTGTGAGAGCCATCTTCAGGTTGCGACTGCCAAAAAAACACTCAATTGAGACTTCTACAGAGGGGGCAGTAAAAGTCCACAGACAGTTAAGTGCTATCCAAGTTATTTATTTTAGTTGCTCCTTGGTTAAGAATTCCCATATTAAGTTCTAGCTCTAAGGGCAATTCTTTCACCTGAATTCTAAAAGCTTCAGAAAGAAAGTTTTAATAGAATTGTTACAGCACAATCAACCACAGTGGAGGGTGAGCATACTTTCTACGGTTAGCTAAAGTTAAAACAAGATTCTCAAACATTCTTGTAGATTTCAGTGGGCAACAGGTGTTGAAAAAGCAGTCTACCAAACACATGCACATAAACATGCTAATCAATCTGAACTGAACTAAAGACAGTTTGTCCTACAGCAGGATCCCCTGTGGAAAAGCCTCAGAACTCAGAAACAAAGTTAAATGAAAGAAAGAATGATTTTTTTTTTTTTTTTTTTTTTTACCATCATGAAGCTCACCTGTAGACTTAATACCACAAGAAACTGTTTCATTGTATGGGGGAAGCTGCAAAAGAAAAAAAGGTTTACTGATAGGCAGAACAGCTCTTTAGAAACAACATTTTATATTAATTTAATGAGAAATAGCTGAATCATTTAAAAACAATTGAATGCTATTCATCACTCTTTATATCCAGTCTTCCAAAACAATATCCAATCCCCACACTATAGTCTGACAATCTACAGAGACTAATATACCATAATTTGAGATGACAGATAAAGACTACCATCACCTTGAGGTGTCAACTCTAGCACCAAAGCTTATCCTCCAGGTCACTTCAGGATTCTCCACAGGCAGCAGAAACATACCAAGAATTAAAGGTATGGAAATACCCATTTTCAGATGAGGAAACTGATGGACAAAGAGATTAAGCGGCTTGCTAAATTTCACACTAGAAATCTTTGGCCACAGCAGAACTCAGCCCTTTTGACTGACAACACTACTTCATCCATAAGTAATATTGTCTTTGAAGAATTTCAAATATGATGATTAAAAATACAGAGCAAAATTTTAAAAAGCTATTCTGGATCATTTTATTCTGTTCACAATAGAAGAATTAAGATTATTAGTGTCATACTGCCAACCTGAATCGTGCCACAGTGCATGGTTAGTAGCTGGATAGAGAATCAAACACTTTGAAGCAAACATTTTACACCATTACCTCGAGTTGGTGAATTAATGCAACCCTTTCACTCTTGCATGACAAGGCGGCACTATCACCTGTGTGTGAGTCTACCTCAAGCATACTGCAACTGAAAGGATTAACAAATTGCATTATCATTGTTTCAGATGAAAAACCCAAGGTAACTTGGAACTTTGCACCCATAGCAAGTCCAATGAAGTATTAAATTATACACAGATGTTTAACTTCTTCTGCAAAGTTTGTACGACAGTTTTTAGACAGAATAATGTACTGTTGTAAAGGGGACCTCATTTTGAACTGCAAATGTATAAGCACACATCCTCTTGAAACCCACTTTGCTTCAAGAACTCTTAGGATTTTCTGCAGAGCACATGCCCGTATTATACATGTTCTCTACAGCTAAATTAGATCTACACAGCAAGTTTCTCAGTGAGGTCTCCTGAAGTCTTCTGCTTTTCTTATGGTTATAGGAGGCTCTGGGTGGAGGTATATACACCGGGAAATCTCTCTTCATCTTGTGTACTCCAAGAATGATCAACTTTAGTCTCCTCTGGAAGTCTGATAGGACAAGAACCAATAGGCTTAAATTACAGCGGGGGGGGGGGGGGGGGGGTTGAGGTCAACCTAAACATTAGGAAAAAATTCCTAACTGCCAGGGTGATTAAACAGTGGAGTAAGTTGCCTCAGCAGGTTGCAGAATCTCCTACTTTGGAGGTTTTTAAGAGCAGGTTAGACACACACGTCAGGGATGGCTTAATGGGGGTACTCGGTCCTGTCATGAGTGCAGGGGACTGGACTTGATGACCTGGTACGGTCCTTTCCAGTTTCTATTATTCATTCCACAGCTGAACATCTTAATCTGTTATATATTCTGCATTGGGCATTGTAAATTGCCTCGTTCCATGGAAAAACAGCTGACTTGAAGGTTCATGGAAGAAGATCTGGTTGATAACACAATTTGGCCTGCTCTGAAGATCATGCATGTTGATCTTGATTTGGCAAGTGAAGGAGACTAGAAATCAGTGGAGTGATACAGCACAGTGACAGGTCACTGAGAAGGAAGGCTGGCACATTTTTAACAAACTGGAACCTCTGCATCACTCTCATCTTCAGCCCCAGATAAACAAGGGTGATAAAGAAAGGGATTCACTGTGGCAAGATCTTTTTTTCTGGGAAGCAGGGTTGAAATTTATAGTAAACCAGAAGTGGAAGGCATTTTGCATAATGATGCTCCATTGTTCATCTAGACTTAGTATGGAATTAACAGCATCATGTAGTGTTGTACCACTTTGAGAAATGACTGCAGATATCTTTAATGGGGCGGGTGAGATGTACTGATGGAATCTCACCTCTTTTTATGGTCTCAGATACTGAAGAGGAGGGAGGAATGAACAGGTCACTGTAGAACTCAGGTGAGGCATCTTAGTTTTGGAAGGAACTTGCTGTAACAAAGAGTTTATGCCAGAAAGGAGGAGGAAGAGATAAGTGGATAGAATCTGTAAGGAGCCTAGGAGATGTTGGGAGTGAAAAAAAGAGAAGTCCACTACTGCCAGAAACTGACCCTGAAACTGATAAAGTAGAAGACTTACTGAATAAAGAGTTACTGTCTGGCACTGGCTCATCTCTCAAAGTTTAGCCTCCACAATATTCTAAATGGTGGCAGAGAAAATAAACCCTTCCTTAAATTTAAAAAAATAAATAAATAAATAAATAAAATACTAGAAAACTTCCTTTGTTGATGGGTTAGCTGGGATAACTGAAGGGGGCGATATACTTTAGATCTGGGGATGTATTTTTTGTTCCGTGCATTTTCACTCTGTTATTTGTACCCATGTTCCCTGAATCTTCCCTGTGAGGGTTCAAACTGCACTCAGTTGGAAAAGCAAACCAAACCTTGAACTATTCAACACACTGAAATAGGTATTCCTTTGTTTGAGCTAGTGTTTGCTGGGTAGACTGGCTTTCTCATCCTTCCCAGCCTCCTCCCCCTGCCCTCTCACTTCTGAATAAAAGCAATCAAGGCCCTCATGTTTGCCACAGAAAACACAGGACAAGCTGACATACAGATAACTGGTACCATTGTCCTAAATGCTAATGGATTAGAGTGTGGCATGTCACAAACACTTCTCTACTGAATCTGAACCTTTTCGGTTTCTTTGAACAATTACAAAATAAAATACTTTCTTGTATACTATCATATAAAGTACTTTAGATATAGTAAAGTATAATACAAAGAATGTCAAGATTTCTGTATTCCTAATGAGCTATTCATATTTTAGACATTACTTAACTATATAAACATCACCCCTTCCTGGACAGAAGAGAGAATGAATGGATGGAGTAATGGGAAGATGAGGATAGTAAAACAGAAAACAGAACAAGAAATGTATGCACCTTTTCTAAATCTCTGAGTAAACACAGGGCTCAGTGAATGAACAAATACAAATAGACAAAACATGACAGATGTTCGAACTCTATTCCTTAGTCAAATAAAAACTCACTCACGTGAAATTCACATCAAAACATCTGAAATACTCTTTCAAGGCAATGCCCCAATTTGCTCAAGCCATTATGAAGATTATAGTAAAGTAGCTTGTATGTCAAAATCTTCAAATTTAGGTGCCTAAAATATATACAAGTGCTTCATTTTAGGCCACCACATGTTGATTTAAGCATCTCAATTTGCACTTATATTTATAAATGACAGATTTAGGTGCCTTCCTGTATGCACCCAAGTTTGAAAATTCATCTCTGTGCTGCCAAGATAAACATAGTTATAAAGTTATTCTCAATGAAGTGATGAAAAACGTCAGTTTTACTGCATATTTGCAGCTTATTGACACTCCGCCCACTTTCTTGACAAGGTCAGGGCAACATAGATTTGTTTTGGAAAAGTCTAAATTCAACTGGGATTTTCTTTTAATCACAAAATCCATTTTAAATTATTCCTGACCCTTTGCTTCCCTCTTTACACCATCAGTAGTTTGAAGTGATTTACCACCGTCCAGAGTAAAACTACAAACTCCAGGAATGTGCACCAAGACTCATGGCTACCCTACTAGTAGGGTGACCTGATTTTCAGTGTAAGGGTACCTTGAAAACAGAATACCTCATTTAATTTCATGAGGTGAACAGTGGTGGCATGCTTGTGCAGAAGAGAAGCCCCACAATAGTAGATTTCAAGACAGCTGACAAAGGACACTCATCACTGACTGGAGTTGCTCATGCTCCATCCCACATTTAAACTTCTGTGCTACTGCCCCATTGGTCTTCTCTACTTATCAATTTGTCTATCCCAGAGGTCTTCAAAGCATGAGGTAAGTTTTGGGGGGGCGGATGCAGGGAAATATGCACTCGCCCTACTCCTAGCCCAGCTAAGTAGGGCATGGCAGGGTGCATAGACAGGAGTGGGGGGGGGCACAGGGTAACCAAGTCTGACGACCGCTACTCTATCCTAAGAGAATGGGGAACAGCCATCTCAGGGCTCCATCACCAAGTACAATTTTGCTCATCACCCCAAGTGACTGGTGAGCAGACCTGACAAAATCAGAGAGTTTTGGCATTAGTAGGTCAGGTAAACCTTTGCAAACCACTGGGATAAGAATGAACTAAAGTTTCTGATATGTCACATGGAGCCCTGATGATCATTTCTGTTCCTTCTTTATAAATTCACACTTTTAAGATCAGAATGGCCTGATATGATCATCTAGTTTGATCTCCTGCACAATGCAGGCCCAGAACTTCCCACTCGCTCCTGCAGTAGACTCCTAATCTGACTGAGTCACTGAAGTCCTCAAATCATGGTTTAAAGACTTCCAGGTAGAGCTCTCAGAGGATATGCTCACATTGTTTCAGTAAACCTAAGCATGAAAAGGCAGCTTCAAGGAAGAGCTTTACACCGCCAGATTTGGAGCAAGAGGGTGACATTATGTTATGCACAGTAACTTCAGGAGTATATAAAATGACCTTATTTCTGATACTAGCAAGTCATCAGAGCTATCAAGGGCTCAGAATGAAAGCAGAGGAGACATACTAAATATCCCCTATGTATGTATTTTTTCTTACACCTGTGAAGGATTTGACATATACACATAGCCATTCTTGATTTCTAATAGGGCAAGGCTCCTCAAACCCTGGGCACCCGGTCATCATGGCACCTAGGAATTATACTGTGAATCCAACAAATGCATCTATTTCCTCTGATCTATTGGCAATAGAAACATTTCTGTGTAGCTTTAACTTACATAAAAAAGCAGGAAGTCGCTACCTACCAATTAAATTCTCTTCATGCTGGCCTTGCTTCTCCTTTTTTTGCCTTCCTACCCTTACCCTTTGCATGCCTTCTTCCAGCCTACTTTTTCCTCATCATCTTCTACCATCTTTCACACTCCTTCATGCAAGCAGTATGAAAAGCTACCAGTGCCTGTTATCGATGTACCCAAGAACATATAAATAGATAACAGGACAGTGAATTTCCATATGCCATGAAGAACCTGAAAATTAAACTGCTACAAGAGAACCTTACTAAGATCACATTAGTGACTGACGACAGAACTTACCTTATACATTCATTTCAAGGGAGGGAATTTTCCCTCACAGATACATACAGTTATGGGTGTTCGTTTTGTCTAGGTAGAAGGGAAAGATTAGAGGAAAGTGCAAACAATGCATTTCCTACTTCCTCACAGTTCCTACAGGGATCTTGGAGGTTTCTGGTTCTTTTTGCGGGACCCAATGAATACCTCCTTCCACACCCCAGTGCCCCCAGCATTTTGAATCCAACAACTACAAAACTCTGGATAACAGGAAGCAGAGGACCACATCAGGTACTGTTGGGAAAGTGCTACAGTGCTTTGGCTCAATAAATCTGGAATTTCACCTACAAGCAGGAATGTTGATGAGAAATTTGCTACTACATCCAACACTGAACAAAAGACCACTGCTTAGCAAGAACTATAGCTGCCACATATCTGGACAGGAAAAGGAGTGCGAAATTAATGTGAGATCAATACAAATACAAACACAAACAAATTACATCCCAGAGAGATCTACAATGAACAGTTGAATTTTGTTAATACTAGTAAAGAACTATAAAACCAATATTGATTGTTGTATTTTTAATTATTTATATTAATTACCACACTAATAAACGTACTACATTTATGTGAACCGATATGCATCCCATCTTCAGGTAAAATATCAAAATATAGTTCTTACCTCAACAGAGCATCGAGGAGTCACAAAGAACTGATTAAACTCATCTGGGCTGAACTCCCCAAAGATATACTAAAAAAGAAAACACATTGTTAACGGGATGCGCACACTGTGTCACTAGCAAAATCAAGGTAAATTTATTTTGTCTTCAAGAGAAGCAGTACTTCAAAGGTCTGTGTGTAGCAATGGGAACTAAATCTATCACTCAGCAGCCCTGCTCTCTTTCAAATGCCTTCTATTGCCCTGAGCAAGTTACTTAATGTTCATAGCCTTTTCTATGAGCTTTTCTTAAAATGCCCACTAGTAGTATCTGAAGCTCCATTCGCAGTGCACACAGACTGTTTTACTGAAGGCGCCCATCACTATGAGTATTGATTTAGAATCTGAAGAAGAAAACAGACGCAGTAATTGGCAGGAAAGCCCCGTGAAGATGTCTAACAAGTTAGGTTTCACAAGGCTCAGTGTAGGGTCCAATTTAGAGACTAAGGGCTAGTCTAAACTTAAAACTTATGAAAACACAGCTAATATAGTACAGCTGAACCACTGTTAGAGGGCTTCTGCAGCTGAGTTATGATGATGGGTGAAAACTGTCTAGCTGACATAATAAAACCACCTAAACAAACAGGGGTAACTAGACTGGCAAAACAGCACTATCCACGCAAAGGCTAATGCCAGTAAAACTTATGCCATGCGGGAGGAGAGGGATGTGTGGCTTTCTTTACGCCTGAGCAACGAATTTTGCTGGTATCAGTGCAGCACTCAGTAAAGATGCTACCTATGCTAGTGGCAGAGATTTTTCCACTGGCTTCGCTACTCCATCTTCCAGAGAGGCGGTAGTTAATTTCTCTTTTTATGAGACATTTTAGATGCAGTCATGTAAAAAACTAAAGAAACCTAAGAATACTGTTTAAAAAGCTGCTATACAAATTACACAATCATTATCACATATCATCCAGTCTTCTCTCCCTCTTACTGAAACTCTACATATATTCATTACAAGCCATGAATAAAAATGAATCCGAAAACTCCAGCAGAAGAATTATCGAGACTTAAACATGTTGTTTTATGATTAGGAAAAACAGAACAAAATTAAACACAACTGGTATTAACACTATCTTCATGAAATCCCTTTCCTTATAGCTATTTTCTTACAGCAATGTTTACATGAGGTATAACACTTCTTACTACTTCCTGAATCGGGACAAAGTGATGCTTTTAAACCCCAGCAATCTGGACCATTAGGTATGGGGGACTGAGCTAAAGCTTAAGTGCTATTGAAGCTGGTGATGGTACAGGAGTGAAGATGCAACAGCCAGCTACAGCTCAGCAAAACAGCTCATCTAATCCCTGTACGAATGCAGTTTTGAAGTATGGTCATTCTCCCTCCACCTAGGCTAACAGTGCTGTTAGCTGTAGTTAACTGCGCTGGGAAGATGCTAGTCCACTAGACACCCCTTACTGCTTGGGCCTGAAAAGAACAGACCACCACTGACTGAACTGCAAGGCTAAGGCCTGGTCTACACTACCAAGTTAGGTCAAAGCAAGGCACCTTGTGTCCACACAGTTGTGTGTGTGTGTCTACATCTACAGTCATCTCCCATAGATGCAACTGCCCCATTACAATGATGCAGCACTACCACGTCCCTCTATGGTGGTGAGCTGCAGGTGATATACTGAGGTTGATGCAGCAAGAGTGTAGAAACTCCATCTTATGTTGACCCTAACAATCCTCCAGCAGCTGTCTCATAGGCTATGTCTACGCTAGGAGAAGTTAGTTTGAATTTGTTAATTAAAACTAGTAAGTTTGAGTTTAGTTCAAACTAAACTTGAACTTATTAGTTCAAATTAACAATGTGGACTAATTCAACTTAACGTTAAGTCAAATTAGTCCACTTTGTTAATTCGAACTAAGGGTTAATCCTAGTCTGCATCGCCCTTAGGTTGAATTAATGATCGAACTAAGGGCTTAGTTTGAACGAACCAGCAAGTCTTACTAATTCAAACTAAGCTTTCATTAGTCTGAATTAAGGAATTCCTTTATTCAAACTAATGAACGCCTACTGTAGACAGGTACTAAATTAGTTTGAATTAAGCCTCCTTAATTCGACCTAACTTGCAAGTGTAGACATACCCACAACAACCGACACCAAGCACTCTGCTCACACTTGTGAAGTCTACAGAAGGAACTGAGTTAGGCCAGAAGGCCAACAGTTGATCTGGCACCACTGATCCATGCTCAGCAGAGACCCCAATACCACCCTGCAGAACACCAATACGTCCAAGGAAGCTGAGTCACAGCCCCTGGTATGAATGGCAAAGATAAGGGGGTCCAGGAAAATGGAGGACACTGGACCTGGGCTTTGCTGCAAACCATAAGCTGGCTGAGACTCCACTGCAGTCCAGTTGCTCCTGGCAGTTGAGTATGGGCAAGAACAATGTAGAAGAAGAAACCTCTGTTAAGCATGACATTGTACTTTCCATTACAATAATATATTAATTGAGCCCCCAACTTAAGCTGTAAACATTTTATTAATTTACTCATACTAGAAGAGATGGCTGGAAAAGAAACAGAGGTAGTGCTATCTGCTTTTCCTTCCCACCTACGCCTTGGCAAGGCCAAGCATATAGAGAAGTTTGCTTATATACACAGGGATGACCCTTGAATCTTCTGAGAGATCTCGATTAAATTTTCACAGAGTTATTCTGCGATCTTCTCCCAAAGATTCTGAGGCAAGGCACATTTCTCCCTCTGTAGTAAGACACCATCCATGCCTGTCGGCGATAACGTAGGCAGGCACCATTACTGTACAGAGGCTAGTTGCATACAGGCCCTTTTAGCTTCAGGACACCAACATCTGCTGAGCTCTCTGCCACTGTTATCCCGTAGGAGTGAGATTTTTTGCAGTCATTTCTGCCACAACTATAAGAGCTAAAAATACAATTCTTTCTTAAAAGGACAGCTACAATTCTGTATAGGCTGAAGGGATCTATGGAGGGAAAAATCCTACTAGTTCTCTGAGACAGGATTCCTCAGGCTTAGCCTGCAGCATAGTATATACACTCTAAATGAGCCATAGTGAAAAAACCAAACTTCTGAACTTCTCCCCATAAGGACAGTAAAAAAGGTTGGAAGCAGATATATTTATTTTCAAAGAGAAGTCTAAATAAACTACAACTACCATGGCTCCTATAGATTATTCACTGTTTGTACATTAGTTTACCTTACACTGCTACAACAGTTAAACATTTTAAGAATACACACAGATACAACATATTAATTTGAGAAAAATATTTGTAAAGCTACTTCAGAACTTTAAATCTCAATAAACATACTTTAAAATATATTCTAAATGGGATGTTACAGTTCATATGAGTGCCAACAGCTTTGCTTTCCAATCTACCCCAGAGCACTGAAGTTTAGATTAATGTGCATTTATTTACAAGAAGAAATAAATATAAAAAAGTTATAGATTAAATTAAGACCCATTTAAATGGTAAAGAGTGATCTGTCTTATCCCACTTTTTCTAGCTAAGGACAATTAATTATTTTTATTAAACCACTTACTGTTTCTGTAAAAAAAAAAGGGGGGGGGGGCAGGGCGGTGAGTCATCCTGGTACTAACAGGAACATGAGAACTGAAGAACCCAGAACCTGTAGTCACAAATTACTTGTAGTATGGTATAGCAGGGTCCACAGAATGCAATAATGCAACAGTATTCATTTTCAGTATAGTTTTTACAAAGTTATGATTTAAGACACCTACCTGAGTACTCAGGTTTTGAAACAGAAACTTTTCACATCATTTTCTATTTTCAAGAAAATTAGGTACAGTAAGCTTACACTGGTAGAATTCACCCTCAGTATCTCCTGTGCGACACAGCAGTTTAGCCTCCTGAGTGGTGTAATACTTTGGTCTAATAACTCCTAATGCTGGCTTGGTGTTGGGGTATTTATTGACTTGTGAGGAAAAGAAGGCAGACTACATGATCTGGGGTCCTTTGTGGACTTAATCACAATGAACCCTGGTCCTAAAACTGAAACCAGAATCCAAGAATATAAAAGGTAGCAGAGGGCTAAAAGAAACTGTCAAAGTGTGCTGGAGACTAGCAGATAAATCACTGGGAACTAGAGCGTATGTAAAGTACCCAAAGGAGTGGGAGTCGAAAAAGGACTAAGGTAGCATGTAATCACAACATATAAAACTCCAAAGCAAAGTCATTATTAGCAATATGTAATCTACTAGTCAATTAAACTGGTTTAAATACTCAGCTGACTTCAACTGCAAACAAATATTTTTACATATGTTACAAATGAACCTGAAGAACTCCAGAAAAGCTTTAAAATGCCCCCTCTCACCAACAGAAGTAGGTTCAATAAAATATTACCTCACCTGTCTTATCTCTCTAATAAATCTTCAGTCTGTTCACTATAAATATTTTTAAATACTTACTTGTTACTATGCTATAATTATGTTTTATGTCATCAAGCCTGGACAATGATAGTGAATTTAGGCTGTTTAACTTTTTTTATAGGGCTTGTCTACACTCAAAACACAGCTATGCCACTTCAGCTATGTCACTTAAGCATTTCGATGAAGATGCTGCCTAAGCTGACTGGAGGGCCAATGAAAGTACTCCATCTCCTTAAGAGGCAGCAGCCAGGTCAATGGGAAAATTCTCCCATTGATCTAGCACTGCTTACCTTGGCATTTGGTTGGTTTAACTGTGTCACTCAAAGGTGTGGCTTTTTCACACAACACAACAACATAGTTATTCTGACCTAATTTCTTAGTATAAACCAAGCAATAGTCAGTTTTACTTTTAGATTCCCAAGTACTGAGGTTCCTAGTGCTGTATGGGTGTGTTAGTTTTAACAAAAAATTTTCACTGGAAAAAAAAAAAAGTGTTAAACACTGCTGAAACATTTCAAATGGTCTTAAAGCTTATGAATTTTTCCACTAAGAAGCTTTATTCTAAAATTTAAATTTGAGTAAAGAAGTTGACTGCCTTGTTAAAAGAAGGGCTAGAGTTCTTTCGGGGAAGAAGGAAACTGCTGGAAGGTGTCTAGACCAGTGTTTCCCAACCAGTGTGCCAAGGCACACAGGTGTGCCATCAGGCCTGAGCAGGTGTGCCTCAAATTTTTTTGAAAAACTACTCAAAGAGCTCTGGATTGGCTCATTGGCTCATGAATATTCATGAGTTCATTTGGAAACTTCATAGCAGTGTGCCTCAAATTAATTAAAAGTAATAAGGTGTGCCACAACACAGAAAATGTTGGGAACCACTGGTCTAGACAGGCTTTTTTTTTTTTTTTTTTTTTTTTTTTTGATCTGACTACCACTGAATTCACACTTGCAATTTTCTAAAGTAGGACCACAGTTATTATGCGCATGTATGTATATGGCCAGATAGATAAATTTATTCTACCACATATACAGATGCCTGATTTATGCAGGAAGCTGTGCACAGAACTTCAAAATGATTTTTCGGAAGCCAAGCCTTACTTCTGATGACCTTTTAGGAGAAGGAAAGAAATACACACTTAAAAATACAAAAGAAAAATCTGTATAGAAAACACACTTAAGAGAATATGCATTTCAATCAAATGCTAGTCAAAGCACAGCTGGTGAGCCAAGTATCAAGATTCACAATTCCACAGTGCAGTAGCTTTCCACGCAGCAGTAAGCGCATCACTGAGAGCTGGGAAAATGGCTGGATTTGGCCATAGGGAGGTGGGCTGGTGTGTCCTGTAGGGTTGTCATATGCCACCAAGTGTGTCATGACCTGCAAAAGGTTGAGAACCATAGCATGCTCACACCTAAATGTTTTAATTTGCACTTGAAAAGTTTAGCATCGTGACAAAGAAAAAAATAAACCAACAAATGTTGTAAAGTATTTAAATCAAAGAGATCTAAGCTCTCTCATTGCTTTTAAAGCATTATTTCAAGATCCTCACTGTTTCATGCTTATAGAAAAATCTTTTATTAAAGCTAATATTGTTTAGCATGATGTTTTCCTGTTTTGTTTTGTTTCTAAATTCTCAGACAAGCAATATAAAGAGTTGTTGGAAGAAAATGTACTAGATGCTTCATAGCCACAGTGATAAAAGAGGCAGAAGCCCCTAAGCTAGATCAAGGAAGGAGCAATACTCAACTGAGAAACACCCAGTGCTCTCCAGCTACTAGAAACATAAGAAAAACAAGCAAGGAATCCTATGGCGCTTAAAGACTAATTTATTTATCACATGAGCTTTCCTAAGACAAAATCCCACTTCATCAGATGCTTTGAAGATAGGGGGAACTTACAGAATGGGAGAAAAATAAATGCAGGGGAGCGTAAGTCATAGGATCAGGTCATACTGTAACAGCAGATCAAATCAGTTGTTAAGATTCAAACACTGGGAAACAGCACACAGAGGAAGGTGAAGTCAAATGACCTGTTGTAATGGGAAAAGACTCCACAGTCACAATTTAATCCTGGTTTCACACCATTGAATCTGCATATTAGTTCTAGTTCAGCTGTTTCCTCTTTGAGCAGAGCTGTTATCAAATCATCTACAGAGTGATTAGAAACATGGAAGTACCCAGCAACTGGTTGTTGAATGTTGTGATTTCTGATCTCAGTCTTGTGCCTATTTGTCCTTTTGCACAGAGATTGTCCTGTTTGTCCGATGTATAAGGTGTGGGGGCATTTCTGGCACATGACTGCATAAATCTATTGGTGGATGAGCAAGTGAATGAGCCCTTGATAGAGTAGCTGGCTTGATTAGGTCCTATGATGGTGTCTTTTGTGCAGATATGTGGGCAAGGTTGGCAACATAGTTTGTTTAGGGATATGTGCCTGCTTTAATGTTTCTATTGTTAGGTCTGTAGTTGTTGGTGAGTATCTGTTTAACAGTAGGGGGCTGTCTGTAAGTGAGGAGAGAGGTCTGTCTCGCAAGGCTAGAGAGAGTGAAGGATCATCTTTTAGAACAGGCTGTAGGTCCTTAATGATCAGCTGTAGAGGTCTGGGGGTTGTATGTGGTGACCAGTGGTCTTCTGTTGTTTTATTTCTTGCACCTCTCCTGCAGTAATTGACTTCAGGGTATCCGTCTGGCTCTGTCAATCTGTTTTCATACTTCCACAGGTGGGTACTATAGTTTTAAGAATGCCTGACAGAGATCCTGAAAATGTCTGTCTCTGTCTCAGGGATCAGAGCAAATGCAGTTATACTTTAGGATCTGGCTGTAGACAATGAATCGTGTGGTGTGTTTTTGATGAAAGGTCGAAGGATGTAGTTAACTATACCGATCAGTAGGTTCTCAGTATAGGGTGGTGTTGATGCGTCCATTCCTAATTTGTACCATAGTGTCCAGAAAGTGGATCTTCTGTGCAGAGTGTTCCAAGCTAAGTTTAATGGTGGAATGGAAATTGTTGAAATCTTCAAGGACATCCCTACCGTGGATCCAGATAATGATGATGATGATGATGATGTCATCAATGTAGTGTAAATCGAGGAGAGGTGCTTTGGGATGAGACTTGAGAAATCCTGTTCTAAGTCGCCCATAAAAATGTTGGCATGTTGTGAGGCCATGCAGGTACCCACAGCAGTGCAGTTGACTTGGAGGCATAAATTATCCTCAAATCTGCAGTGGTTGCAGGTGAGCACAAAGCTGCAAAGCTCAGCCACAAGGTGTGCTGTGGCATCATCTGGGATAGTTCTTCTAACACTTGTAATCCATCTTTGTGGGGGATTTTGATGTAAAGAGCTTCTATGTCCATAGTGGTCAGGATGGTGTTTTCTGGAAGCTCCCATGAAAGATCATGCAATAAATAAATTTGCTAGTCTTTAAATGCCTTGCTTGTTTTGCTGAACTAGACTAACACTGCTGCCCCTTTGGAACTTGGAAACCTAAGAACGTCCATCAAAAGGACACTATCAGACTAGCCGTATAAATTTGAATTTCCCTCCTCCCTTCTTCATCTCCCCTCCATCCTATGCACACATTCTGATTCCTGGCTGTCGGGAAGGAGCTCTTCACTCTCATTTTGGAGGGGTTTCAAATTCTTTACCCTTCCATTCCCCTTATATAGCACCCATCAAGCTTGTCTCAATTACTATTTAAAGCTTTCCTAAACACTCCAATGCGAAAACAATTCTGTTCAATTTCACTACTGATCAAGTCTACTAAAAACTATCCTGAACCTTACTAATAAACTGTTGTTTTCACTAGTTTTTAACTCTATGAGCAGTAATTAATGAAAGCTAAACCACTCTTGAAGGAGTGGAACAGTGGAAATCTTTGGGAGCTACAGGAAACAGAGTTCCCTTTATATCTTTCCACTTTCAAATCACCTCTCTATATACCCCTTCCACTCACTCCAAATCATTTTGAAAGAACAGCAGAATGAAACTGCCTTGCAATTAAACTGATCAGCCTCATCCATTTTACTCAACTGAAAACTAACTCAATTCAAAGATGCTCCCTGACAGTACTCCACATACACTTGAATTTCAGTCCTCAGACAGGTAACACTATTAGTATGAGACAGTCTCATATTTCAGGGAACCATCGGAAAACATGTTCCTCTCATCCAACCACAGCAAACACTGCACAACTTATTAAAATGTCTTCTCCCTTTCATGGCACAAACATGTCTTGTCTTTTTGTCCACCTATACCTACCATGCTGTGCAATGCTCTGCATTTTGGGAAAACACCACAGTTATCTCCAAGCTGCATGTATTTGTATAGTTTCTTTCTACAATCTCAAAGGTAAGGGAGAAGGGAACTTGCATTGATTTTTAAATGCCTCTTGGGGTTCCTGGAAATTTTCAATCATAGTCCTTGAAGCATTTGGGAATGGGGCAACCATTGCTTGAAGAGTGTCCAGTTCTGGTATCTCAGATAAGAGCCACAAGAAAGATTACAGTATTAGAAAACATGACATAAGTGACAGAATGAAGGTATGCATACACTCAAAATGCTAGAGAAGCACAGTTGCAGCTATGTCACTGTAGTGCTTCAGTATAAATAAATACTACAGCAATGGATTTTCCTGCACTTAATCCACATCCCCAAGAGCAGGACACAGTATCTAGGCTGACAAAAAAAAACTCATCTGCTGAGCACTGCCCACCCGGGGGTTAGGTCAGCATAGCTGCTGGCTGATCAATACTAGAGAGTTTGTCAAAAGCCGGCTTTTGTTGACAAACAATGCTGATGTGCACACTGCAATTCCCCCACCCTGCTGACAAAACTACTGTTTTATCAACAAAATACAATCACCTTGATCAAAGATATAGGGCTTTTGTCAGCTTAGTTAGGGCAACACGGTATCAAATGCACATAGGTGGTGGGGCTGTCACTCTTACCAATTTCACCAGAGCTGTGAAATCCACAAAAAAGCCCAAGCCCTGGCTGCTGCAAGCCAGGGGCAGCTGGATTCCAGCTTTGGCTGTGAGCCACAACGGGGACAGGAGAAGCTGCAGGAGGCTAGATTCCAGCAGCCTGGATGGGAAAAGTTGCAGGCAGTTTCTTAGCTTGCTCCCTGCCGGAAGGCAGGCACCCTTCTCAATTTCAAGCTCAGCCATGAAACCAACAAGGCTGCTGGCTCCTGGTGGGAGCACATGAAAGCAGGGGAGGAGCAAGGGGGACTGACAGGCAGAGGCAGCTGGAACCCACTCCCCAAAGGAGAGAAGCGGTGGGCTGCTTCCCTCAGGAACACAATGGTGAAGCCTCTAGCAGCTTCCCCAGGCTCCCAAGGGGGGCTGGGGATAAGAGAAGTCCAGGGTTGGCTCCTGGCAGGGAATGGGGTGGGGAGGTAGGAAGAGGGAACCTGCCAGAAGCAGAAAGATGAAAAATTTAAATGTAATTCTTAGTCTAAAATTCCTTAGCCATTTCTTATTGCAGTACTATGCCACCCAAAACTTCCAGAATATTCTGAACTGCAGTACTATCCCACCAGTGCAGTGGATCTCAACCACTGCGGTTCTCAACCTTAATACCTAAAAGTCGAGACAATCCAAAACCACTGGTCACTATTTAAAACAGGAAACTAGTAGTAAAACAAATATATTAAAAAGCAGAATTTATAAGAAGCATAAAAAATGTAATCAAACTGCATTAGCATATATTTTAAAATTAGGGTAAGTTTTGAAAAACAGATTTAAATCAGTTATTTTTCTCTAAATCTTGAATAAAATTATTTAAATTGCCTTGATTTAGATCAGAATCCTGAGATGCCAGCTGGAGAAGATCTACCATGCTGTTTTAAAACAATCTCAACATACAGAAAAATGGACTTTTCTCTGCACCATAAGTGATTTTTCTGTGCCTAATACACTTACTCTTGGTTAGCCTAACTAATCACGTCATACCTTCGTTATGCTAATAAAAGGCAGAAGCTCAACTTCTGTTGGTACAGAATAGTTGAGGAATGTGGTTTTGGGAGACATCTAACGCATCATAATGACCATTACCTTTAATACTTCTTCAAAGTGGTTGCTCTTTGATGTGCTCTCCACCGCCTTTATGAAAGGCATGGAAAATGTTACCTTAATACCTGAAACAATGTTACAAGGTTATTCCATTCATCTAATCAGAAAATCCTGGGGGGGGGGGGGAAGGAGGGGAATTAAATGCATGTTACTGCCAGGAAAAAACTAAGTAACAAGAGGGGTGCCATGTGCCATCATGGGAGGGGAGGAACGGACCTAAGAGGAGGACTCAACTTTCCAGTCAAGCTGACTAACGAAACTGCTGTGAAATATAAATGCTTTTGTACCAATAAAAGGCATTTTTCCCATTTAATGGTATTTTCATATTTCTTTTGTTCATACCTTCCCATGCATCCAGAAGAAATAGTTAGGGAATGCATTCCAACTATAACTGCTTTCTCATGCAATAAATTTGTTAGTCTTTAAAAATGCCACAAAACTGCTGGTTTGTTTCACTTTTTCAGAGAGCACAAGATTTTAAAATACTATTTTTATTAACAAGTGGAAAGAAATTAAGTGAATAGTACACAACTGGAAAACCTAATACAAACAGCAAAACTAGTTCAAACTGAAATGACCAAACAGTTTACATATACCATGAATCTATGCTGTCTTGCTTACATGCATACCATGCACAGGGTGTTCTGTAACAATATGCTAGGCTTTAAACAGGCACAAACTGATGTGGAGAGAGGAAAGTAAGTTGCTCAAACCAGTCTATTCTAACACTGTGGAGACAACGGCCAAGAAAACAAGGCTGAATTAGGGTTTTTAAGTGTACTCATGCTCTACTGGCCATGGCAGAGATAATGCTTTTTAGTCACTGTTGCAACAAACATGAATCCCTAATTGTCTAGCTTTTGCTTCTTTCTTAGTCACACTGCTGTCTTCTTCCCACCAACACATTTTATCTTTCCTCCATGAACAGAAGAATTCTGTCATCCTCCCGGCCCTTCAACCTATGTCCATTAGAGCCATCTCTTGGGTCCTCTCTCTTCCAGAGAAGACTGATCCAAATTTCAGGACTCGGGGGATTTCATTTACTGGTTGTGACACAACAAGCACTGTATCTGCCCATGTGTAGCTATCAGGCTGTCCCTCAGAACTTCTTGCTGGAGAGGCTATGTAACTGTGGGTGAGACGAGAACTATGACTAAAAATACATTCATAAGAAAATTTTAAATATTTAATTTGGTGATAGCTGCCCATCACAAGTACCATGAATAAGACTGGTAGTCATCCTCATATTTTGCTCCAAGCTGAGGTACACATCATCTTCAGACAAACATGATTCTTTAAAAGTTTCCAAAATATTTTATTCTTCACAGTCTTGTCCAGCAAGACTGAACATCTTTTTCATTTCTATTAAACATTTACATCTACCTAAACCTTATTTCTATACTAGAATATGATCCCACACTGTCAAGCCTTGGGACACAGGCTTATCCTTGCTTACAGCCAGCCCCGCCCCACAGCTTGAAGAAAAACTCACCAGCGACCAAACACCATACAACAAGAACACTAATCCAGGAACCTATCCATCCCTGCAACAAATCCCACTGCCAACTCTGCCTGTACATCAACTCCAGTGATACCATCACAGGTCCCAACCACATCAGCCTCACCATCAGGTGCTCATTCATCTGCACATCCACTAACATGGTACATGCTATCATGTGCCAGCAATGCCCCTCTGCCATGTACACTGGCCAAAACAGACTGTCCTTGCACAAAAGGATAAATGGACACAAATCGGACATAAAAAATGCAACACCCATAAACCAGTAGGAGAACGCTTCAATCTCCCTGGACACTTAGTAGCAGACTTGAAAGTTGCCATACTTCAACAAAAAAAAAAAAAACTTGAAAGATAGACTTCAGCGCCAAACTGCAGAGCTGTAGGTGATTTGTAGGCCTGACACAATCAAATCGATTCTGAATAGGGACTTGGAATGGTTCGCACGTTACAAAAAGTAATTGTCGCTGTTCACACATTCTCTCCCTTTAAACAACTACTGTGAATAGGCCCCATCCGACCTAACTGAATTGGCATTGTTAATACTTGCCCTCCCACATCCTGGCATGTGTATATATACCATTCAACTGTAGTTTCCACTTCATGCATCTGATGAAGTGGGCTGGAGCTCATGAAAGCGTATGCCCGAAGAAATGTTAGTCTTTAAGGTGCCACAGGATTCTCATTGTTTTTGCTGTACGCAAACTAACAGAGCTACCCCTCTGGAAACTTACTTCTACTGTTATAAATAAATTATTTGGAATTCAGGAGTTCTGCCCACATCAATAAAATATATTTTAGGCATACTACTAGAGCAATATTAGCAATAAGGTTTGAAAGGAGCCTGACTCAAAATTCTGTATCTTGTAAAGGCCTGTAGGCTAAACTATTGCCAGGAATCTGGGAAATACTTAAGCCTCTTAGAACGTACAGCAGGTGAATCCAAACCAAAATGGATCAAGTAAAGTACTCCACTTAGGAAAGAACAATTCACTGCACATAAACAAAATGGGCAATGAGTAACTAGGAAGGAGTACTGCAGATCTGGGTTTCATAGTGGACCACAAGCTAAATCTGAGTCAATAAGCAAACACCATTCTTGGATGCATTAACAGGAGTATTGTAAGACAGACATGAGAAGTAATTCTTCTGCTCTACTCTGCCCTGATTAGGCCCCAACTGGAGTTACTGTGCCCAGTCCTGGGTGCCTCATTTCAGGAAAGATGTGGACAAATTAGAGATAGCCCAGAAAAGATCAACACAAATGATTAAAAGTTCTGAAGCACTTGACTTATGAAGGAAGACTGAAAGAGCTAGGTTTGTTTCATCTGGAAAAGAGGAGACAGAGGGGGCTTAACAGTTTTCAAGCCCCCAAAAGGTTCTCAAGAGGAAGAGGAAGAAACATTGTTCTCCTTAACTGCCTATGAGAGGACAAGAAGCAATGCGCTTAAATTACAGCAAGGGAGATTTAGGATGTACATTAGGAAAAAATTCCTAACTTCATAGAGATTTACCACTTGAATAAGTCTCCAAGGCAGGTTGTGGAATCTCCATCAGTGGAAGTTTTTAAGAGCAGTTTAGACAAGCACCTGTCACAGATGGTCTAAGAGGGTACTTGGTCCTGTCATGAGTGCATCGGACTTGATCTGACAACCTCTCATGGCCCCTTCCAGTTTATATGAGTCCATAAATAAACCACTTTGATACAGATTAAGGTCCCTTCTGACTAGACAGATGCTTCGAATAGGAATAATGAGCACCAAAGATTTATCACATCTGTAGAAAAACCCAAAACCTCAGAGTCTCTGCCCATGGGTGAATGGCAACTTCATCTACTTAAGGCTAAGCTGCCACTATTTATAATACTGAAACTTCACACAGTGGACTGACCCCCCCCCCCCCCTTCTCCGCCTTAAGCATTTCTGGGTGCTGCTATGTGGTTCCCGCAGCCAACAGGAGTGCAGTATATTCATTGTATTTTACCCCACATTTCATTCAGTGGCTGTTTTTACCACTATAAAGGGGAAAGGTTGAGCCCCAAAAGTTGATTTACTATCCAGGTGAGAAAGCAGGTCTTATTGTTAAGTAGGGGAGCAAGGACCAGTCGAACTGAATGAGATGCATTCGTGGAATCGCACAGCAGGATAAGTTTGATGAGCAAGTGGTATCAGATAATCAGACCTAATAGATAACTGCCTGTCTAACAGCAGGGACTCTGGAATTCAGGAAGCACAACACCAAATGGATTGCTTAGGGCAGACATTTTAGATGTATTCCTCAATCTTAAACTGAGATTTATCATCTCCCCAACCAAGCTCCTGCAGAATGCCAAACGACCTCAGTTGGCCCAACCTCCACTCATCTCATATAAACTGCTGAACAGCCTTTATAGCTACAAATATCAAACACCTGTATAAGTATCAAGCCCTCTCCCTCATCCAAAAATGCCTGTCATTGGACGTGGGCCCTAGCTGTCCACTACACAAGACTAGAGATCTGTTTGGTATCAAGAAACTGGGCTGGGTTATTCATAAATGCAGGGAAAAAGCTTTATTTTTGCTAGACCACTGGTTGTATTCCTCCACTGGTTCCAGTCTCTCTCTTCTTTAATTACTACTATTTTCACATTCCAGGTTGACACACTACTCTGTATCAAAGTCAGCAAGTCTTGCAAAAGTTTGCCAATATGCTTCTGATTTCTTTTGGACAAATCCACCTCCGCTAGGTACTCCCCTCATTCCAGATTGCAATCAGAGATTTGACCTTTGTATTACATCAGGTACATGCCTCGGACTTTTCCATTTCACAGAAACAGTCAGGGGTAGAAATTCGCCCAAGAGTTCAGCTTTTCAGAAGCTGATGGCAAAGTGCTTGTTATGGCTAACAAAGGTCAAATGGATTGGATAACTTGGATTTTAAAGCAGCCCAACGTTCTACATAGACAGTACTGCCTGAAAGATGGCATTGGGCTTTCCCCAGGCCCCAGCATGCACTTTCTGACCTTCAGCATTGCAGTCAGACTATTCTAGCAAAATCTTAGCTGGAAGGGACTGTCTGTTCTTCGTTTCTCCAGATTTGGAGCTTTCCCTTTATAATTTTTATTCCAGGAACCTCAACACTGTCATCTCCTTATTTGTAAACTATTGCTGCTACAAACTGATGTCTCTCTCCCCATAAAGGTGGGGTGGAAGTGCAGGAGAGCAACGACAGACCTGTACTACTTTCCACAGACATTAACTTCTACATTTTACCATCATAAGTGTTCATGCAGCATGGAAGGGGAGTTTTCTGACCTGATTGGAGAGGGAACAAAAGCCAGCCATGCAGGGAGAGCAGAAACCTGCACAATGAATCTGAAGAATCTGCTGAGGCACCAGTTCAGTGGCAATATGATGCCACACAGCAAATTAACCTTACTGTCCTGGAGAACTGTATTCTACCCCTGCCTGTGTCAGAGCTCCTACCCAGTTAAGCCAAAATCTTCAATAGTGGTCACTAACTGCATTGTTGAGTATCCAACCAGATATCCCGGGTTCTTACTTGCAAAAGTGATCAGTAGTCACAGCAATAACTGAAGTCAATAGAAGCTATGCTCTGACTAAATGAAGCACTATATAAATACTAAGTAATCAGACAATAGGCTTTTCAAATTGGGCACCCCAAATTCATGGAAACCCCTGACTTTAATCTCTGGGCCTCAGTTCCTCATCTGCAAAATGGAGATGCTACTACTTAGCTCACCACGATGCTTAGATTTAATTTTTTGTCAAGCACTCAGAAACTACAGTATTGATCACTATTAAAAAAGCCACCCATGAGGTAAATACCCCCAGAACAAGCTTTGAATTGTATATAGTAAATAAGGCATGGTGCCACACACAAAATAGTAACTAGAATGTTCATTAAGTGAACAGCCTCCACTCTTTGCTCTGAATAAGGAAGCAGTTCTCTTAAGGAAAAAAGTACAGACCATGTAATTAATGACTACAATAATGTATACCTACCAGGGGGCAAACAAAGGTTGCATGGCAATTTCAAAAAAATCCCTGTTTTAATAAAATACATCTTTTCTTATAAAAATAAGCCTATTTAAAATTGAATTTGGTATGACAACCTATGTCACGGTCTAACCTTTTCATAATTTATTACACTAATTTAAATTAAATAAAAATATCCAATTTGTGTTTGCTCTGCTGAAGTTTAATGTTAAAAAGAAAAAGAAAAATCAAACCACTAAATTGGTGGAAATCAGTGGCAAAGAATCTGGAACCAAAGTTTGCTGAAGTGCTAAACCAACTTGTGACTACAACAGTCTACTTGCAGGCACAGAGAGCCTATTTTCCTTACTTCAGTTCATTCAACTAGTTCAATTTGACAACTCGTTCACTTCAACAACCTGGGCTTGGAGGACCTCTGCAACAGTTTGCTGACAGACAGTGAAAAACAATTCAAGATTGCTGATGGCATTCATGGCACAGCTACAAATGATGAAGCACTATTTCTGGGTCTGAGAAATGAGCACTGACAACACCATCATAATGCACATTTGGAACAAGAAACATCTGCAGAAAATGAGGATGTGACCTGAGCTCACCTCAGCCCTCCAGTGCAAGGACACTTTAATAAGAGCTTCGCTGACAGTGGACAAGTAAGGGGCGATCACAGTCTAAAAGCCTGAAACATCAAACTGCTACCAGGCAGTGTCATTTTGGAATCGGAAAATCCACTGTGGGATTCACTACAATGCAACTAGGTAAATACGTTAATTGTCTCAATCAATGTATGTAGGACTGTGACTCTCAGCAACTTGCAAGACTCAGCTTAAGGATTAGAAGCAAGGTGGTTCCCAAACTGTGTTGAGGAGGCAGATAGCATGCATACACCTATTTTGGCACCAACGCATCTTGCTGCAGACTATATCAATGGGAAACGTTACTCTTCTGTGGTTGTGCAAGCGTTGGCAGATCACCAGGGACAATTCACCGATATCAATGTGAGCTGGTCAGGAAAACTGGACAACGGTCACCACTTTAAAGATAAGATGGCAGTACTCACTAGACTAGATGTCAGGGAGCAAAACAGCCCAATGCTTATACAGCTGCATAATGTATGAGAGAAAAAGGGAAAAGATGCCACTAGGATGGAAGTGGAGAGGCTTGTATCAGCCAGACATGAGGGGCATTCCAAGGGCTCACCATGAGGTTACGCAGTTGAGGGAGGCTTTGAAGGAGCACTATAATGGCCAGCCACAGCGGTCTTCTGTTCTGGAGTGTTTTCTGAATATGGCACTTTGAATGTTATCAAGGATTCTGCTTACCATAAGTTTACAAATAAGTCTGGGTACTTTTCTGCAATTCCTGGCGTGTGTTTTGACCACCACTATGTATTCTTCAGTATTTGTTGTGAACTAATAAAGATAATTTGGTTCTCCAAAAAATAAATAAAATGGACAGATTTTAAAAAAATAGTGTAGAAAAATCAATATGCAAAAAAAGCCCCACAGATAACAGTATGTAAGTTTTTAACACAAATAGAATAGGCTGGAAAAACTTAAAATTAGGAAGTAAATGTGTTCATTTGAGTGCACATAAGGTGGTGCGTTGTGGCTAAACACACACCAGTTGTGGTTCTCACAGACCAATGTACATGAATCTGAAGGTTTCTTTGCTGTTCTCCAGAGCGAAATGGTAAGGATAAGAATGTACCCCATGATGCCACACGTTATGTTGACTGGTGTTAGGAGCAGTAACTATGGAGCTCTCCCAGGACAGCATAGGGGGAGAATCCAGGATTTTTGAACTGGCAGATCAAGTAGTGTCTGCAGCAGCTGGGTTTGCTGTCTGAGAAGGCCCCATTACACCCTGGTGCATCCCCCTCTCCTTGTCCTGCTAGGAATCCTCTGGTAAGCCTTTTTCCTGTCCTTTCTGTCTTCTTCCATACTGCCAATCATACTGGCTCTCCAAGTCCTTGGTTTACAGTTTGATGCAGCAATAGCTTTCAAAGCCTCAAAGAGCATATCCTCCCTAGTCCTTTCTCCTCCCTAGGATCAGGTGTTCTGCAGGCATAAAGAGGGTACCTACAAAGCTGCCATGCCAGAAGCTGCTGATAAAAACAGACAGATGTACCACTGGATTCACCATCACAAGGAAAGGGAAAAATTTCAAGACTCCCTTCCCATATTTCTGTAAGCACTTTTAATAAGAAATGCTCATTGAGCATTGGAGCAATTAAACACAGCACCGCTCTCACAGCGCCACTCATCAGCCTTGATCAGTACAACTCCCAGTGGCAAAGGAAGGGTGGGGAAAGATTTTCTGTTGCTTGAAGCTATAAAATTTTGGTCCGGATTGCATGGGCACAAGTACAGGGCAATGACAGAGAGAACTGGCGCTCTTTTTCATAGCTGGTAGTTATTTTAGCTCATCTCACTCTCAAGGGTCACAAAGGCACAGAGAACACATCTGCTACCAGCATCCTGAAGCTGCCAGGTCCCATATGCTGCTAGCCTGTTTACTGCAATGGTGCCTGCCAAACTTATCCGGGAGTGGTGTGGGAAACTGTCCTGCTGTGGAGGAAGAAATAAGGCAGACATTCCTGGAAGCCTTTCAGAAAAGACTGCAGAGCATCCCCATTCAAGTTTAATCAAAGTCTCTCAAGAGGATAAAAAAGGATACCCCTATGCACATAAACAGCTTCACATACCCCTGCCCCACCCAAAAAGGGCAGTAAAAGAAAGGTGCCAACTCTACCACTTCCTACAGAATCCAGAGAATAAAAATTTGATACCTCTATCATGTTAATTTGGGGCTGGGCTGGGAACCATCTTTAAATTTAAATACTCTAAGAGAAAATGCATCAGACAATTACTAGAGTTTCTTTCCCCCTTCTCAGGTTCGTTTGCACTTAAAAAAAAAAAAAAGTCATGTGGCACTAACTAACAGATTTATTTTTGCACTTGCCTGGCAGGACCAGCTAAACTGTGGAGTTTCAAATATGTCTTGGCTCCTTGCATGGCTCAAGTCCCCTGAGCCACCTCCTCTCCTCCCCCATTCAGTCCTTGCTGTTCATGGCACAAGCCTGTGTCTTGGGGTTCTCCAACATACCCAGAGTGCTCTTCAAGGTCTTGGTGTGGCCTCTGCCAAGTCTGGCATGTAGCTCCTTACAGAAGCGATACCTCTACAGTATAGCACAAGATCTAGTTTGTATCCTGACAAAAACTTCACCTTCACATTACATTGCTGCTGATCACTGTCACGCCCCTCTGCCTGCATCCTCCATATAACCTGCTCATGAATGTTAACATTTCTACAGCTAGCCTGCAGCTGTGCTTGGCACAGCCTCTTTTCTTCACAGGTCCAGGAGGTTTATGAGATTTTTGCTAAATAAAAACATGGGCCACACAAGCAAAAAGTCTGACAACATCTGCCTCTAATCATACACTATCTTCTCTGATGACACTTGGGTTAAAAGCCAAGCTAGTTGACTGTAAGACCGGAAAGTATCCGCTGGCAGCTCTATATAATCCATTTTTATTGTTAGTCCACTCACTGGTGACAGGAAAAATAAAACCTCATTGTGTCTTAAATTGTATTTGTACACTAAACTGTACTTCTACACTGCTTAAGAAAGTTGTAGTATACTGTGAAAAATACTAAGAAATGGCAACATGACAGCTACAGACTGAAGACAGCTTCTGACAGAAACTACATGAAGTGAAATCAATTGAAAAAAACTACTTTCAGAATAGCTTAATTAGTATCCACCACCACGCTGCTTTCACGGTTGATATCAGTAATAATTCAGTGGAAATAGAGGATACAGACTCTGTCAAGGACCACAGTAACCCTTACTGGTCTCTATGAAATGGCCACAAGCACTAATCATGGCATCATTGTTCATTATCTTTGCCCTAAGCCTGCAGTTCTTGAACTCTGAGATACCGCTACCCCTGAAAATGATAAATTAATTTGTATGACCCCACCTTCTAAGTTGCTGATGACCCCCGAGCGGCCCGACCCACAGTCTGAGAACCCCTGCTCTAACCAACTCAGCAAACTTGGAGAAGGCTCTTAGCAACACTGAGTATCTCAGGTTGGACATTTTTCTTTAGTAGGTGTCTAATAGGCAGCTCCCTAGCAAAACTGAAGTATTAAGCTGAACAGATGATTATCACAATCCAGTTTTGTTTGTGAATAAAAGAAAAATAGCTTGCCAAGACAGAGAATGGTACTTGGGTGAATAAGCAAATTTTACTCTTACAGTTTTACTTTTTCAATTTTAAAACTGGACTACTTCTTTCCACTCCTGTACAGTTTCATTACCTATTTTGTTATTATTGCCTGTAAACTCAAAATAACTTAGTAAAATTACTTCCCTACTAAATCACAAATACAAAAATGCTTAAATTACCATTTAAGTGTTAATTTATGAATATGTATTTCATGTCTTCAGCACTATTATTTGAGAGTGGACGGGCACATAACTAATTTAAATAATTCTTTCAAAAGATTTATAACTTTCATTTGACTTTCAATACACCTTATATTATAATTTAAGTTAAATCAATCGTAATAGATCACACACAAGAAATTCAAACAGCAGTCAGTATTTGACAATTTTTTGGAGGAGACAGAGTGAGATGGAGTGAGGATTTCCATTCTCCAGAAGCATTTACCCTTTTGCTCTTGTTACCAGTTCAATTAGACTTTGCTACTGAATGTGGCATGGTCCAGTAGATAGGGCACTGGACTGGGACTCAAGAGATCCATTGTCTATTCCCAATTGAGCCACTAGCTTGCTGTATTACAAGCTACTTCACAACTCTATGCCTCTGTCGTCGTCGTCGTCGTCCTCCCCCGACCCTCTTGTCCAGATAATCTACTCCAACTGAAAATTCTTTTATTTGGATACTGTCTTTTACTATGTCTCTCTACAGTGCCTATCTTGGTTGAAGCCCTTAAGTGCTACTGAAATTCAAATATCATTAGGCAGGGAACTAAAATAAATCCAACCTCCACCTTAAAATTAAGCAATTCACTTTTCCACTTTCCCCAGCCCTCACCCCACACCCTTTCTGGAACCATGTTGTACAGTTACACCATGCAAAAATTTACAAATACCTCACTTCCCATTTGTCTGTACTCTTTTCCCATTACCTCCTGCTTTCCAAGACTGGAAGAGAGGCTGATTCTGAATCTCTTCCTCTAATCCAGACGAGTACTATGCCACACAACTGGCCAAAATCCAGCTGTGGGCAGAGTAAAAAAGTGCATTTGTAGCAAGAAGTCAATCCTGCAATGCAGGATCCTATGCCTTGGCAGCAAAAGCAAAGGTAATGGCTTTAAAAACAAAAGTGTAGGTTTCTGGAGAATACATACTGAATCTAAAGCCTCAGAATAAGCTGTATTAGTATTCTGTTAAATTGTTAAAAATAAAAGCATGATGTGGATAAACAATCTTTAAGTTCCACAATATGTAAAGATCAATGCTCTGACTAAGGAAAAACAGCAAAGTACCCCTTATGGTAACAATGGCCTTTTTCCAATAAGTATTGCTACATATTAATCATGGCTTCAATGTCTGCAGAGGAGCCACCACCAAGTTTTCAACACACTGGTTTTCACCACAATTAAGTTTTCTCTTTCCTTGTATGAAGGATATACAGCTTTTCACTTCTAATATGGATTGTAATAGGTCTGGTAATTGTAAGCAGTTGTGTGGCACTTTAAGACTAATAGACTTATTTTTTGCGTGAGCTTTTGTGGGAGAAGATCCCACTTCCTCACATGCTTTGAAGAAGTGGGATCTTCTCCCACGAAAGCTCATGCAAAAAATAAATCTGTTAGTCTTAAAGTGCCACACAACTGCTTGTTGTTTTTTTACTGGACTAGACTAACACGGCTATCCCTTTTGAAACTGGTAATTATATGTAGCTTTTGAAAGGAAAAGGAACAGAGTTAAGAGGAGAGGTTCTGACTTTGTGAAATCACTGCAGTAAGTTGTAAGTGATGTATGAAATAAAAATCCTTTTCACTACACAGAGCGAATGCAGATTGCATGGCACTACTGATGTGGCTCTAGGATATTTAGCCCAGTTCCAACAACCCCCCCCCCAAAGCATCTACCATACACAATATTATTGGAGGAAAATCAATCTTTTAATATATTATCTAAGAAAAATGTTTCCCCACACATGCTCCTCTGGGAAGATCACAACATTTAATTCAAATGAATTACCCAAGTATCCAAACTAGCGGTAACAAACAGAGGTGCCCAAGTGCCAAGATACAATATTAAATGGCAGATTGGCAATTCTTTTAAAGTTTGTTACCTGAATTTGAAAATAGAGAGTCAATCCCCAGCACATTTCAAAATAAAAAAACAGCTACAGAATACAGAACTATTATTAATTCCAACTTTGTTAAATTTTAACAGTACATAAAATAAGTGATTCCACAAGCAATTCCTCAGAGTATAAAATGTAAGGACAAAAACTAAATTTCAGACAAAATGGGAAAATAAAAGGTTCTATCCCTCCTCCTCTTCCTTCATCCACTCCAGAAAACAGAGACCCATCACTGGTAATATCACCCAAAAGATTTGTACAGTCCTATTCTCTAAAATAAAACACCAATCATTATACAAATCAGAATATGGATTTATAATCCCAATTTAAAAGCATCAAGATGTCCCATGAGGCTGTTCTGCACAATGTTCCTTAATCCTAGATTGTATGTTAAATGGTCACAAATAAAGCATTTCCACTAAAAAGAAATGCCAGAACAGCGCTTTGCATAATTCTTTGTAAATGAACATCTACATTGCTGAAGTAGCATTAAAGTGACAAATGATTATAATCCCATGGCCCAAGGCCAGCAAGTTCTATTACAAACAGACCTGTCTTTTTTGTGTGGCACAGCGTAGGGCATGTGTATCCCAACAAAGAATCTGAACAGTATACTTTTCACATACGCTCTTCCCCATCTTCAATTTTACAACTACTTTAGTAGTTAAATGAATGGAGGCAGCAGTATGCCTAAGGAGGCTCACACTACAAAATCTGGATTCAGTACTAAGCAAATGGTGGTCTCAATTCTAATAAATTCTAGTTACTTGTGTGCTATAATTGATTTGGCACTTAATCTTGCCAAAGAACAGAAGAAGAAGAAATGATTCATCCCACTTTTGTATCCCTTTCCCCATTTAATTTGTTTTCACAAGTTTTTATATCTCTATAGCTATACAAATTTGATCATACAACTAATTTCACCAAAAAGATAAGAAACTGAATAGAAATTGTTCATAGCGTTCATGACCTGCACTATATATTAATACTTTCAATAAAGAAACTTTTAACACTTTCTGAAGGAAAGAATGAAAACATTTCAAGAGTAGGATTATTTTTAAGTTTTCTTAATGTAATAGTGTCAAACACAGCTACTGTCAAAATAAAGCTTAATACCTGTAAGAGTGCAGAGAAACCAGAGTGATACAACAGGTTTGTTTCAAGTTCTGTCTTTGACAAGAAAATAACACCTAACAGATTTTAAATGTCTTCTTAGAACACACCCATAAACAATGCTGTCACTATTACGCTCAAGTGTTTAATTTAAATGATTATGAAATAGCTCCTTAAATAAATAATCCAGAAGTTACAAGCACATTTTAATTATATTGAAATATTCTGAAATGTATTTTGTACAGTTTATTGTCAAAACTGTCATTTCAAGCTGCTCTTTTCACAATGTCATTACTAACATTTCAACCAAAAAAAAAAAGAAAAGTACTTGAACATGAAATTAAAGCCCAGCATATTCTGTTTCTTCACTCAATGTAAGCAAGCTCTCTGGATGAAGACAAGGCTGTGCTGAAAACTGATTACATGTTCATGGTTCCCAAAACAGTCATCATAACAGAGTAACTTTTCCTTGAAGACAAATATTTCTCAAACAAGACACACTCAAACTCGAGTGTATAATCGCATGGAAAAATAAATGCTTCTGTAACTATAATGGGTCTTTTTCATGATCATACACAAGTACTATGTTAATGAATGAGCAATTTGCCATAGTCTCATTCTCACAGACAACTATCAAACACACATATACAATCCATTTCATCCCAATACTGTCTAATCTTGAAGTTAACAAAGAAATCACATCTTTATCTAAAATTGCACGTGTGCGCATGCGCGCGCACACACACACCCCTCCTTTTTTCCCTTCAGCTTTTCCTTTCGGAAACTGCAGTCCTAAGGATAGATTCATACATTTCGTACCTTCCAAACAACACTCTCTTCCTACTTCAATATTCAAAGCATGACTTCAAAAATACTGTCACTAGCACCAGAGTGCCCAAATAAACGCAATACCCAGAACTGTATTATAACATGGTACATTTACAGAAAACATTAAAAACCAGAGGACCTTAAGGACTAATGTGATTGACAGTGAATCAACAAATACCAGCATGTGAAAACTGTAAAGTGCCAAGGTGACTGATTGAAAATGCAAGTTCATTTTCTGAAGGATTCTCAAACTTTAGTCCTGATTTGGCAAAGACGTATTCACTTGCTGAACTTTACCCACAGATTACTCAGAGTAAAGGGGCCTTGAGGACAGTCACTGTGAAAAGTTAATACTGGAAAAAGACCAAAGGCACCACTTCAACAAAAACCTAAGTTATTAACTGTTTTTTTTTCTTTGAAGAAGAAAGGTGGAGTGACATAATGAATTAAGCAACAGTACAAAACCTTGTCATTCTCCACCAAGAAAATCTGAATTTCTGTCTTTCGCACTGCACCCTGATAATCATCACACAACACACTCATTTCACTGACTTAAGGGAGGGGATATAAAGGAACCCCAAAAAACTTTAAAGTTTAACTTGGAGTTTCTCTCAGTTTTCATTATGGTACACGTGGTATACTGTCAGCTAAATATCACACACTGATCAATCACCTGAGAAACAAAACTACATTAAGTCCCATAAACTGCTTACAGAGGAAGTTAAAGGTAAAAAAGCTTTGCAAGCACTATGTTTTATTTTACATATTAAACCCAGACAAACAAGCCACACAAATTTCATGCTACCAGCACTCCTGTCATCTCAAAATGAGGCTTGACAGTAGTTCTGATCAAATATACACTTTGCTTTAAAAAAATCCACAACAATTAACACAGTTTTACCACACACTTTGAAAAATAACTTTCAGGACAATAAACAAGGAGTCTGGTGGCACTTAAAAAACAAACAAAAAAAAATAAATTGCATGAGCTTTCGTGGGAGAAAATCCCACTTCTTCAATCACCTGATGAAGTGGGATTTTCTCCCATGAAAGCTCATGCAATAAATACATCAGTTAGTCTTTTAAGTGTCACTAGCCCCCTTGTTTATTCTGCTGAACCAGACCACCCCTTCTGGAATTTCAGAAAACTGCCACACCACCTAATGCACTATCATCTTGCTCTATAATCTTTCACGTTATTAAAATATTTTTCCAACCAGTAAAAGAGCATACTACTTTTTGTGTTATGCTTGATCTGATCAAGCATAAAACTTAAGTTTTTCTAAATGCACATCCGTCAATGAAGCCCATTTATTCCGCAATACTAGCTTTGCCTGACTGGGAACGAAACTTGCGCACACAAAGCAGTGAATACTAAGCATGTCCCCATTCAATCATTTGTGTCCCCCACCCTTTGGTTTTTGGGTTTTTTTTTTTAAACACATACTGGAGGTTGGCTTAAAGAATCAAGCCTAATGATTACCACCTTTCCTCCAAATTCCTTCAACTCCCATGAATGCAGGATTTTTAGTCCACACACAGACACCGTGTTGAGGTTACAGACTGATCTGCCTGTACGTCCTAAGTGCAGGATTTTTAGTTCACGCAGACACACCTTGCTGGGTTTACAGAGTGATCCACACATACATCCTAAATGTGGGATTTTTATTCCACAGACACCTTGCTGGGCTCACAGAGTGATCTGCACGTATGTCCTAACTGCAAGATTTTTAGTCCTCACACAGACACGTTGCTGGCTGTACAGTGAGATCTGCACATACGTCCTGAGTGCAGGATTTTTAGCGCACACGCAGGCACCTTGCCGGGCTCACAGAGTGATCTACGCATAAATACTAAATGCAGGATTTTTATTCCACAGACATCTTGCTGGGCTTACAGAGTGATCTGCACATAAATCCTAACTACAGGATTTTCAGTCCACATGCAGACACCTTGCTGGACTCATGCATGATCTGCACTTACATCGTCTTAAGTGCAGAATATTTAATCCACACACAGACCCTTGCTGGGCATAGAGTATGACCTGCAC
>ML682028.1:16340370-16374453 GCA_007922195.1 Podocnemis expansa | reverse complement strand
TACCTGCACATAAATCTTAAGTGCAGGATTTTTAACTCAAAGACAGACACTTTGCTGCCTTTCCAGTGGTACCTGCAGCTAAATCCTAAGTGCAGGATTTTTACCCACAGACACTTTGCTGCCTTTCCAGTGGTACCTGCAGCTAAATCCTAAATGCAGGATTTTTACCCACAGACACTTTGCTGCCTTTCCAGTGCTCCCTGCAGTTACACCCTAAGCGCAGGGTCCCCCCCCGCAGGCAGGCAGGCAGGCAGGCAGGCAGAGTCAGCTGGGCTCACAGCGTGCCATGGCGCCGGGGACCCCAGGCCGGATTCTGCCCCGGCCGGGCCCGCGAGGCGGCTGTGGGGGAGGGGCGGGCGCGCTGAGGCGATTCAATGAGGAGGCGGCGGCGGCGGCCTAGCCCCGCCGAGCTTTGCCGGGGGGGGGCGGCGAGGTGGGGTCGGGCCCCCCCGCCGCCGGGCCGTACCTGGGCGCTGTTCAAGGCCATGGCGCCCCGCTGGAGGGGGGAGCTCGGGGTCCGCGCGCTCCTCACGCGGCTGCCCCCGCCGCCGCCATCTTCTCGCACACGGCCAGCCACCCGGGCGGGCCGCCGGCACCCACCGCGCCTGCGCGCGCCGGGGGAGGGCTCTGCGCCTGCGCGCCGCCGGCGGGGGCGGGGCGGGAGCGCGCGGCGCAGGCGCGGTGGGAGGCTGAGGCGGAGGGGAGGGAGGGAGCTGGGGGCTGGGCTCAGGCAGGCCCAGGCCAGGGCAGGCAGGGGTAGGGTTACCAGGCACCAAATCATGGGCAGGAGGACAGGGGGTTACAAAAAGCAGGGCAGTGGAGGAGAGATGGAGAAAATGGAGGATGAATGTCACAGTCTTAAGTTTATAGGGGGCCCTGGAGTGCTTCCCCTGAAAAATAGGAGCAGCCCCTTTACATAAAAAGTCAGACCAAAATCATGTCTTTTTAAAATGCCTGCCAGATGGGGACATGAAGGTAAAAAGGAGGACGTGTCTTCCTTTCGCCTGATATCTGGTAACCCTGTGCAGGGGAGCTGGCTGCGCACACAGCCCAGCAGGGGTGAAATGGCTGCAAGAAAGACAGTCCCCAAAACTGAGAAGGACGCCTGTCCTGGAGGGGGAAATAAAGCAAGGAGTTATATCATATCATATCATATATCATATCAGTTCTGCGTAGGGTTGCCAGATGTCAGGCAAAAGGAAGATGTAGAAAAAGCAAGGAGTCGTATGGCACTTAAAGAGATAGTCGTTAAGTCAATCAAATCATAGGGCTGGAAGGGACCTCGTGAGATCATCAAGTCCAACCCCCTGGGAATTGAACCCATGACCGTCTGCGTGTTAAGCAGAGGTGTTAGCCACGCGACTCCTTGGGTTTTTTGCTGGACTAGACTAACAGGGCTATCCCTTTGGAAATTGACAGATGGAAGATGTGTCTTCCTTTTTAGCTTCACATCCGCCATCCACAGGCTTTTTAAAATACATGCATTTGTCTGGCTTTTTACTTATAGGGGTTAAAGTAGGCTGGGATGCCCCAGAATACCTTAATTTTTAGGGGAAAGCATTCCAGGGCCACCTAAAAGCAGAAGAATGTTACATGAATACTGGATTTTCTCCATGTGTCCTCCAAGGTTAGGGTTACCAGATGTCAGGCAAAAGGGAGGACATGTCCTCCTTTTTACCTTCATGTCCTCCATCCAGCAGCATTTTAAAAATACATGATTTTGTCTGGCTTTTTACTCACAGGGGTTAAAGTATGGGTGCCCCAGAACACCCTATTTTTAGGGGAAAGCATTCCAAGGCCCCTTAAAAACAGAAGAACATTACATTCATACTATATTTTCTCCATGTGTTCTCCAATGTCCTCCTTTTTGTTCTTCCTTGTCCTCCTTTCCAGGCTTTGGCATCTGGTAGCCCTAGTCCTATGGCACTTAAAGACTGACAGATTTATTTATCGCGTGAGTTTTTGTGGGAGAAAATCCCACCCTGCAAGTGTCTGACGAAGTGGGATTTTCTCCCATGAAAGCTCATGTGATAAATAAATCTGTTAGTAGTCTTTAAGGGTCACTGGACTCTGCTTTTTTTTTTGCTGAACTAGACTTAACAGCTGCCACTTTGGAGCTATTCCAGAGGGGTACTCCTGTTAGTCTGATTCAGCAAAACCAACAGGGAGTCCTGTGCCAAATATAAAGACTAATAAATTTATTTATTGCATGAGGTTTCATGGAAGCCAATCCACTTCAGGAGATGCCTGAAGTGTGGGATTCTCTCCCACAAGAGCTCATTCAATAAATACATTTGTTAGTCTGAAAAAGTACCACCAGACTCCTTGTTTGTTTTGCTGAACTAGACCAATACAATTACCCCTTTGGAAGTCCCAAAGACATTTCCCATGTTGCAGTGTGACCTGATCCCATCTCTTACACCCCCCTGCATTTATTTCATCAAATTCTGTAAGTTCTCCCTCTTCAAAGTGTCTGATGAAGCGGGATATTCTCCCATGAAAGCTCATGCAATAAATAAATCTGTTAGTCTTTAAGTGCCACAAGACTCCTTGCTTTTTTGGCTTTACTAGACTAACACGGCTGGCCCTTTGGAATTTCTCATGTTGTACATAGTAAGGCCAGCAAGGCCGGTGCTTGGCCCTCTAAGCTTCATAAAGGTCAGCAGTTGGGCTATGCTGAGTTACAGGTGCATGCTGTACAGTCACTGATGGCTAGGGAAAAATCTGCCCCACCCTCATGTGAAAAATAAATTTGTTACTCTTTAAAAGTGCAGCAGGACTCCCTGTTTGTTCTGCTGAACAAGACTAACAGGGTTACCTCTTTGGAATCTGTCCCTTCCTGTAGCTGCTGTGTGTTCCTGCATGGGGAGAGCTCAGCTCAGGCCTGCTCTGCTTTCTACACGCTTGCTGGCAAGGCAGTAATACAGGTCTTGAGTTTTAGGTCCAGACCCAGGAAATATCAACACATGGCATCCAGCTGTCATTTGATTGCATCCCCCTGGTGATGGAGCTGTTTGCTCAGATGGAAGAACTCAGAAAGATGATGTTTCCATTAGCCTCACAATACTAACGTGAAGAAACTATTTATGCACAGTTCAAAACCAGTTCGTAAGCAGAGACAGTGTATCTCATTAAAGAACATATATAATAGTATATCTCAAGAAAGGTCGCCTCCATTTGAAGTCATGATACTTTTCAAATGTGACTGTTCCAACCTTTGTTGAGTTGCTACCAACCAGATGTTTTTGGCTTTGATTTTTCTGGTCAGTCAGGTCGTTTCTAAAGCTTTCCCACCTCAAATACATCCTCTCATTCAGTTTTCAATGTTTTCCATGCCAGGATCTGCCTCTGCTTTTGTGATATGGGAGGAGCAGGGTAATCGCAACCACCATTGTTGACAACACCTTTTGAAAACGTTTTGCTTGAAAACCAAGCTTGTTGGGTCATTTTATACTTGAGAATCTCAACTTTTTTCTTAAAGGTAAGTTTCAAGTTGCAGAGATAAGCTTGAAAATATGGAACCTGAAGCTTCAAACGTCTGAAAGCAAATGAAAAGAACTCAAAATTTGCATTTGACAAAAAGAAACTCCAATGTTTAAGCCGATCTCATTACGTGGAGGGAGCTGATTCA
This sequence comes from Podocnemis expansa, assembly GCA_007922195.1. Classification (NCBI taxonomy): domain Eukaryota; kingdom Metazoa; phylum Chordata; order Testudines; family Podocnemididae; genus Podocnemis; species Podocnemis expansa. The sequence continues at coordinate 16,370,822 of ML682028.1, read as the reverse complement.
TGCTTTTTGAATGTTTGAGGTTGGTAGGTTAAGAATCCATAGTGTACTTCACTAATTAGCCCACCAGTATGATATGTTTCTGCTCTATATCTGTTTCTTAAAACAAAATAAAACAAAACTGTATTCTACAAAAGCAGAACAGGAGTTAGAGTCTGATGGTCAAACAGCTGTGAATGTGTTCCTATTTTCAGAGCAAAGGCAAAGGGAATTTGTTTTGGGGGGGCTAACAAAACTAAGGGGGTGCAATAAAAGAAATGGAGATATTAATAATGGACTATTCTTCCTAGAGATTGTGAATTTTGGGTGATCTCTTCCAGCTGAATTTAAAAAGAAATGCCAAACAAATAATAAATTTGACCTTTTTTACCTGAATGAAGTCTCTACATCACATGCAACAAGAGAGATCCCAGCCAGTGAGGGTAAAATAAAACAGTGGTTCTCAAACACTGAGTCAGGACATTTTGCTGCATCAGCACACAGTGTAAGTGTGTCATGGAGGCCTGGGAAAATGGGTGGATTCAGTTGGAGGGGTGGGGAGGAGCAGGCTCCTGTGATATACTGCCAGGTGTGTTGCGACCCGCAAAAGGTTGAGAACCACTGAAATAAAACATCACACATGGAAAGGTCTGACTCATTGAAAAGTTTGTGATTTTGATTTAAGAAACTACAGCTTTTTTAAAGGCAGCCAGTGAAAATGAAATAAAATCCTCATCCTCTTTGCTTTGGGTAACAGGTTTTACCAGAGCCTATTTAAGGTAAAGTTGTACTCGACACATTTGTTTGTATCTTGGCATTCATGGTGTAAGTAAATCGCAAAGCTTTATTTTTTAGGCTATATTTCTGCTGTGGGGGTGGGGGGGTCAGTTAAGTTGACTTAACAGGGTTGACTTTAAGTTGACTTAAAGTCGACCTTGTTAAGTCAACTTAAGGGTATGTCTACATTTGTAGACATACCCCAGCCTGGGCCCGGGTCCCACCCCCTGCCCTGCCCTAGGGCCCGATCTGGCTCCGGGACCCAATCCAGCTCCTACTGCTGGCAGGTGGCTCGGATCTGGATCCAGATCCAAGCTGCTTGCCACAAGAGGCGGGGGGCTTGGAGCCAGCTCCTGCTGCTGCTAGCAAGGGGCTTGGAGTTGAAGCCAGCTCCTGCTGCTGCCAGCAAGCAGCTCAGAGCCTAATCTGGCCGGAGCCACCTGCCACTTGCCTCTGACGAAGGGGGTTAGAGCCCACGAAAGCTTATGCCCAAAGAAATTTGTTAGTCTTTAAGGTACTGCAGGACTCAACACTGTTTTTGCTGTACACGGACTAACATAGCTACTCTTCTGGAACTTATCTGCCCCTTGAAAAAGGGATCTGTGTAGCTCAGAACTTGTTTCTCTTACCAAGAGAAGATGGTCCAATCAGTGAAATATATTGTGTCACCAACCTCTCTATCTTCTCTCAGTCCATAAATTACCGTAGGGTTTAGCTGGGAGATAAGCAGCTGGATGTAGACTCGAAGGTATTGGTGCACTTGCCTGCAGGCAGGTGGGAATGTCTTAGCGGGAATTTTTCTTGATTGTTTATGACACCAAAACTGAGACTTAGGCACCAAAATCTGCCTGAGCTTTAGATTTCTAAATGCCTTTGTGAATCTAGGCCATTATGCTTATGATAGTCTGCGGTTCTAGAGCATCATATAATTGATCATTTTCATACCTCTTGTCATTTCAGTTCAATAGAGCATAAATATCTAATTACAGATAGTAAATTTATGATTACATTTTCACCTCCATGTGAAGCTTGTTACAATGCAATAGTTCATATTGTTTCATGAGGAACACAGCATATACTTCAGTTACTGATCAATTTCCTGACATTACCAAAATGACTATATTAGGTAAACTTATTCTTCTTTGATGCATTGCAAAATTTAAAAAGTTTTCAAAGCTTTTGAAAATAGTAAGAAAAATACTTTTTACAAACCCAAGTTTACTTCTGTAATAAAGAATGTAATTAATTGCCAACCATATCTTGCCTCTTTTATAGTTAGAGCAATAGGAAACTCAGGTTTTTAGATATTTAAAATGTTACTAAAGCTCTGAGATCTTTTTTATTTAATAGTCAACTGGAAAAAAACAAACTGTACTCATGTTGTTACACAAGATGAAACTAGATAAAAAATTGGAAAGCCCCACATAATAGCTCCTGAAGTAAATGAATATTGGTTACTTTCCATAATGATACAGTAACTGCAACCATTAGTAAGACTTTTGGTTTTAGTATGCCATAAATCAGTACATTTTATTTCAGAGACCATGTAACTGAGTTCTTTAGAATTGCAGCAGCATTTTATTTGAATCTTGCTTTGGAGATGGCCACACACAACCATTTAAAATTGTTGCCCACCCATAGTTTTAGCATCCTCTGGAAAAAAAGAAACGTTAAATGGTGGGAATGTGTCTTTTAAATCTGCTTAGTCTCCATTTTTAATCCTTTCCATTGATCTATTTGAAATAGATAATGTAAAACAAAATCCATTGGACTGTTGCTTGTTATGCTCATTAACATTCATTGTGAAGACTTCCAAATAGTACAGTGAATCCATTTTTATCAGCAAGACTTTGCTCAGCTCCTTGCTTTAGTGGTTGTACAGGCTCAGTAAAAACTGATTAGTAACTCATGTGGATGGTTGTGTCACTTTATTCCATATTTTAATTCTTTGTGAAGAATCTCTGATTGAATTTCTTTAATGCCTCACCTTTCCTTAGCATTATTAAAGACCCTTCTTCTTGTATTAAAGCCCATTTTAGCATTGTCATAATCTCAAATGACCTCCTAGACACTCTGCTGCACATTACAATTCCATTCTGTTGCACATCACAATTCCATTCATTATTTTTTAACTTATCGCTATGATCCTTATACTTAAAGGGGGGGAAAAAGTGTGTGTGGGGGGGGAACATGTCAGCATTTACATTTTTTAAATTTACCTTCTCCTTGCCAAATCTGGCTCTGCAGTCCAGTTCAACTATAGATTGCCCGCTTCTTTAGATACCAGAACATTCATTTGACATCATCAAGTCCACTTTAGAACCTTGGAAACTGTGTCCGTCTACCTTAAGCTAAATGAACATAAGAAAGGCCACATTGGATCAGACCAGTGGTCCATCTAACCCAGTATCTTGCCTTCTAATAGTGGCTTATGCCATGTGCATCAGAGGGAATGAACAGAACAGATAGTCATTGAGTGATGCATCATCTCTTGCCCATTCCAGCTTCCAGCAAACCAAAGCTAAGGACACTTCAGAGCATGATTTTGCATCCCTGCCCATCCTGGCTAATAGGCATTGGTGGCCTTATTCTCCATGAACTTACCTAGTTCTTGTTTTCAACACTTTATAGTCTTGGCCTTCACAACATCCTCTGGGAAAGAGTTCCAGAGCTTAACTGCACATTGTATGAAGAAATACTTCCTTTTGCTCATTTTAAATCTGCTGCCTTTTACTTTCATTTGGTGACCACTAATTCTTGTGTTATGAGGAGTAAATAACACGTCCTTATTTGCTTCCTTCACAGTAGTTGAGATTTTATGCAAATTTATCATATGCCCCTCTTAATAGTTTCTTTGCCAAAGTGAAAAGTCCCAGTTTTATGTATTTTTTCCTCATATGGAAGCTGTTCCAGACTCCTAATAATTTTTGTTGCCCTTTTTGTACTTTTCTCAATTCCAAAATATCTTTTTTGAGATGGGGCAACTAGATTTGCCCATAGATGTGGGCATACCATAGATTTGTAAGGCAATAGGTTATTTTCTGTCTTATCTATCCCTTGCCTAATGATTCCCAACATTCTGCTAGCTTTTTCGAATGCCACTCCACGCGGAGAGGATGTTTTCAGAGAACTACCCACAATGACTCCACCACCTCTTTCCTGAATGGTAATAGTTCATTTAGACTCCTTCATTTTGTATGTTTCGTTGGGATTGTGTTTTCCAATGTGTATGATTTTGAATTCATCATTGAGTTTCATCTGCCATTTACTGATCCAGGAAAGAATCGTCCTTCTTGTTCCACGACAGCTTATTTTGCTTAAGTGTCTTTGGTGAAAGACTTTGTCAAAAGGCCGGGGCAGATTACTGCACGTGGGGGCCCCTCTGCCCTGCTGGCAGCCCGGCACTTGGGGGAGAGCAGGGCAGCTGGGCTCCACACTCCCATCCTGCCCCTGGGCTAGCCGATCTGCACCCGGGGCTGGAATGGTGGCCCAGCTCCAGTCTGGTTGGTCGGCCCCGGTGGATGGTAGGGCTGACTGCAGTGTCCAAGATGGCCTCTACCATGCATACCAGTCAGCCCTGCTATCTCCAAGGCTGACCAGCCAGGCTGCCTCTGGCTCCCGTCCCCAGCACTGGCCCACTTGCGCCAGGACCCTAGGCTGGTGCGGAGGGGACAGGACCAGGCAGGGGACACCCATCGGTGGCAAAGGCCCAGGAGCCCTCCGGCCTCTGATCCTCCCCATCAAAGACTTTGGGAAAATCTAAGTACGTATATCCACTGAATCACACTTGACCCCGAGTGTTGACCTCATCAAATCATGTTCATCTCTATGTCTGATAATTCTGAAACTCTTCCACAGTGTGTGGCCCAGCTATTTTTGATCAAAGTGTCAGGAACAGAGTGTACTGAAAGAAGCAGATTCATTTTCTGCTATTTTAGTTTCTGCTTCACCTTCTGATCTACAAGAAGTTAAGACACCAGCAATCTCATAGTCTCTGTAATTTCCATAATAATTAATAATTCAAGGCCACAATTACTATTTCTCATACCAGCACAAAGTTGAAATGAGGGAATATAAATCTCTGTATTTACCATTGTTACTTTCTCCATGACAGCTACTATTTACTAAGAACATTTCTTTAAGTCTTTCCTTAAAAGCCTTAGGGAGCTTGCTTTGAGCTTTCATCTCAAAGTTAAACTTGTAAAGAATAATGAAGTTTAAATCACCTCATATCTTTTTGACTTCTTTAAAGACACAAACTCTCCAAGAATCCACTGAATGTGTAACTACCTCTAAGCATCCTTAATATGTCTGGAAGGAAATGGTCTGACTCTTACTCCTTCACCATCTCCTTCAAAAGTTAAAAGTTTAACTTCAAAATAAAATGCGTGTCCACTTCCTTAAACCTTCAAAACGAATGGCTGCTCACACAAACTTGTGCATCTTTTCCTTAGTGTGCCCTAACACATTTTCATTACAGATTTTAAAGTCAGCAAACATTAATTCTTTGACATGATAATGCTAGGGTGTATTTGCAGGAAAAGAGAGCATTTTTGATAGTTGGCTTGAATAAAAGTGTAAAAATCTACAACACTTTGTATCAGGTACCTTCTCAAAACAAGATAAATATTAACCCATCCCCATTTTTGTGAAAGGAGAAAAACTGCACAAGTAGTTATGTGATTTGCAAAAATCACAAAGTGTGTGAAAAATAGGCACAAAAGATTTCTGACAATACAATGTCCTACCTTCCAGTCTCCCACTCTCCCGCCTACTAGTCAACCTTATATGGTGCACTGGCAAAATATCCATTTGGTTTTTGAAAACACAAAAGAAAAGTGTGAACTCACCATCACTGCAGGTGTTCCTCGTGGATGATTCACTTTATGATGTCTTGAGACCCTTGCAAAAAGCAATGTGTGTGAATCTTATTCCAAAGTATTTCAGTATTGAGAAGCTGCATTTGCAGGTCACTTTAAAATGTGATATGCTATATTTCAATAACCTACTAATATGTACTTAATTACAAGAATAGGCTATAAGAATAAGTAGATATATTACACCTCCAACAGGAGTCTTCATCACCGATTAGGGTCTGTACGTAAAAACAGTAACCTATTTATTCACCAGGTATAAATTGTCAGTAATTCATAACACGCCTAAAGTACTCTGTAATAGAGTCTGATCCTGTAAGTACCGACACAAGTGGCCTTTGAGTAAAATATGCCGCGTGAATAACAGTTACACACCCAACTAAGCGTTTAAAAAATGGGATTTATACTTCATATAAGCAATTCAGTATTACACTATGAATTCAATGGGGCTTGATCCAGCTCCACCGGAAACTGAACTGGGCCCTCTATGGTTTGATTAGCAAATGCTTTGCTGACAAGTGGGGCAAGATCAGCTGTTTGTTGGTGAGTTAGTTATGAGGAATGTGGATTAGCCAGATACAAATTTGTGCACTTCTATCCCATCAAAATGTACTTACATGAACCACAGTAAAACTAGCTGCCACTTATCCTTTCTCCAGATTAAGAAGTTTGCACTCATGCTATTCTTAGCACCTGTGAAATAGATACAAAAAGAATGGTTTCCCTTTCAGGTTATCAATAAAGAGAAAAATCAGTTAGGGTGTAAACAATGCACATGAGGAGGAATGAAGTCTGATATTCTTAATGTTTTATTTTCAAACTGTGAACACATCAGAAATGTAACACACAAGCATATATAATTAAAACAAAAACAGAAAAATACAACAAGCTGCTAATTAATACAAACAAAGAAGAGTCTTCAAGAGTTGTTGTGTATTTACACATGAAAAGGGAGGCACAAAGATGAAGGAGTTGTCAGTCAATGAACAAGTTTTCAGATACATAAATCAGCTAATCTGTTTGTTATAGCTAAAATATTCCAGTATCTCTTTTTAGGAACAATTAAAAACAACTATTTCCTCATGCAACATAAAGGTTCTTTAAAAATGCAATTCCATCCACCATTGTGGAGGACTTTTTGTAACTTTGTTAAATTTAATAGTTTGTCATTTAAGAAAAACATCCAAAAATATCCAGCGGGGTTTTTACAATTTATATAACTCAAGTCGCTTTTCTTTAATCTCTTTGTGCCACAAAGGCATCTGTTGTGTCCCTTCTTTTATTCCAGGTAGTCACAAGTTGTCACTTCTGATACAAAAAAACCTACTCATATGTATTTTTTGAAAGAGGACCCAAAATTCCCCAAACCATGTTCAAAATTACTTTTCTTTTAAAGTGCAAACAAGTTTTTCTTAGAAGACTTTTCACATTAATGAGCTAAATATACCCCAGTATCAAAAAGTAGGCAGGGCATCCCTTATACACAGGATACAAGAACACGTTCTGGTACATACCGTATGGTTCTGTCACACAATGAGGGAAATGTGTATGGAGAAGGACTTGGAAGCAGTTTAGAGAAAATGGATCGATAGCACCAAAGCAGACAGAACTTTAAGTCAAGGCTCTTGAAATCCACTCAGTGGATCACCAGGTGACAATAAAGAGCTTTTATTAGCGTGTCGGACTATCTGAACTCCCAGCGAAAGCCTTACAATAGTCACAATTATAGCTCTGACTTCCTGGCAATGCCGAGAATGTAAATGCTGCTTTAACAGCTGCATCACATCACAACGGACTATACACAAAGCCTGAAAGCGCCATCAAATTACGAGTTCCTGACTATAACAATAGGACCACAATTAGAGAGCAGGAACTCCAATAGTAAACAACATAATAGGGCAAACGAGAGACTACGTATTAGCAAAAATGTATTCTAAAAAAGTACAAAAGTTTCAAAAATTTCTAAAAATTGCTTTGTGTTGGGATGAGACATAGTAATCTCTGGCCTGGAATAATAATTAATTATTATTATTATCACAGAACTTACAGAGACTGTACGAGATTGCTGGTTCTCAACTTCTTGCAAATCAAACAAAAGGTCTATTTGTAAACCGCTCTGGATGAATGCTCGAAGGCTGGCCAAACGTTTGGTGAATTTAAATACTTGCAATAGACACAACCCTACCTGTGGAGATTGGAATGACAGGAGGCTGGTCTACGCAGTGGTATAATGATTTCTAAAGCACACCAGCATGCTATGTATTAATTAGTATGTGTAGATGCTGCTGGTGCGTTTCAACAGAGCGCCGTTTTAAACAGTCTCATGTTATAAAGGGCAGCAGGGTATTTTCAGGGTGCACTGGTAGGGCCTACAGTTTCTTTACGGTGGTGGTTGTAAGTCAGATCACTCGATTTTACTACAAGATATGATTCTCCCACCAGTTCGGTCATATGTATCCCACATGGCATCCTAAGAATCGACCATAACTTTTTCCCATGTTAAGCCCATCCTTCCAAAAGGAACAGTGTTGCTGCCACCTGGCCAAGGAGTACTGGCTTAGACTCTCCTCTAGAGCGATCCCTTGTACTTACTGGTAAGAGTCGTCATTGCTAGACCCATGCTAAGTTCTCAGCTCCTTTGTGGAATGGAGTTTGGGATAGGTTTGCTCTGTCTCAAGTTCATTTTGAGTTTTTTATTTCAATCCCACCCCCAATAATTCACAGTGAAGTCTACGTGTCTCATCTGGTTTAAAGCAAGGATCAAATTCTATGTAGCTTTTGCTCAAAGCCACACATTAATTCAGATTCTCTGAAAGGTTTAAAACCTGATTCTGAACTAGGTGAAAACAATAAACCCAAATTTGGTGTTGGGTTTTGTTATGAAAGCTTTACACAGTTCTGGTCATTAATACATTGAGTGATGCCAGGGAATATCACTTCCCCTGGATCTTGTAGGCCACTGCACTTCTGGAAAGACTAGTGGAGTTTAAAAATTGAGCCTGGATCAGTTACGTGGCCATGTCTACTTTGCTGATGACCCAGAGCACTCAAACTTTGGTAATTTAACAATATCCTCAAATGTAAGAATACAGAGGTGTTATTTGCTTGCCAAAACTCTTGGATATACATGTACTTTAAGTAGCTCCTCATGCATTCCAGAAATCTGATACTCACCAATTCTAGAATATAGTCTAAATCAAATTTAATAAAAATAATTAAAAAAGGCCCATACCAGTTTTCATTAGCAACTGCTTCTCTTTGTATCTTTTCAAACTGATGATTGGTCCTCTTTTTCATTTCCACCATTTCCTTTTCTATGCCAAAAAGTTTTCCTTTCTTTTTCTTTTTTTAAAATATTTTACTTTTATTAGTCCATAAGAGTGGAAACGCCAAGAACTACAAATGCAGCAGACAACACCCAAATGTATAGGACAGGTAGCACAGCAATCTCACCACCATTCACTAGTAGTAGTTACCTTTATGTGACCCTCACCCAAAGATGTTCAACTACACATGCTCTAAGGTTTCAGAAACTGATTTTTTTCCTTTTAAAAAAATGAAGATTAGAAAGACATGGTTAGTACAAGGTTCCTTTGGATTCCACCTCTAAAGGTGGATCATCCAAGCTGATCATCTTCCTCGATCCTGAAGTTTCTTTGTTTTTGTCTTTTTCTTTCTGTCCTCCTTTCTGGGTTTCAAAGCACAGACACATGCAGACACACCAGCAATAGCTTTGGGAAGGTCAGTTCCTCTGTACCACTTGTTTTTCTCCTTGTCATACACCTGGACGGTTTTGGAGAAGACAGTGTCTTCCCAGCTATAGCCTCCAAGAATATAAATTTTGCCCTCCCAAACGGCCACTCCCGATTCACTGTTTGCTTGCAACAAGGGCGAAACTCTGGTCCACTGGTTACACTGAGGGCTGTAAGACTCCACACTCAGAATGTCAAAGCGTGCCATGGTTTCTATGTTGTCATCACTCCCACCAATGGCGTAGATATTGTCCTCCAAGGCGCACATGCTATGCCAGCCCCGAGCAGTGATCATTGGCCTCTTTTCCTCCCAGACATCCGTGCGGTAATCATAGCAAAGGAGATTTTTTCTGTAGGGGCCAATTTGGTAGTCATGGCCCCCTGAGATATAAACAAATTCCTTGTAGACAGTGCCAGCATGCCCATAGGTAAACCTAGGATAGGCAAATGAACAACAACTTCTTAGTTTTGCAGACTAGTGCAAATATTTAACGGTGATTGTTACTTATCAGTGAAAGAGTGAAGAGGTGAATCATTTAATATCTACTACACTGGGAAATTTAAAATTGAACTAAATTATAATATAGTTATTCAACAGGGGTCAACTAAACAGAAGTGTATGTTCACTGTCCCAGGAGCATGAAAAGGCTAGTGAAAAGCGGAAGAACTGCCCTTCTTAATAATATTTGTAAATAAGTAAGTAAATGAAAGCATTTGGGGCTATAAAGGTTCCAAGGAAAGCATGGAGGCAAATAAGAAATGAAGATTTACTAGTCAAGCAGTAGTTATTAAGGTTTTATGGGTGCAATGGTATTATCTGATACTGTGTTTCCTTTGGCTTCCAGGAGGTGGAGTTTCAACTCAAAGACAGTCTGTGCTAAATACAGATTGGTGAAAAAAATAATATAAAAAACAAGTTTGTTTGTTTTTTAAAGGACAGATGACCTTAAAACCAATGCACTAAAATGGAGAAAACAAGTACAGAAGTAATTCAGAGCTGTCAGACTTCTTGTACAAGGCAAATGCATTTGTTTGCAAACGGTCAGCTGCCCACTATAGATGCTACACTGGCCAGCGAAGAATCTGCAACCCCATTTAATACAGTGGGAGAGGCAGGTGCTCGGTTACTTTGAAAATTGTGGTGGAGTGGTGGAAAACCCACAGGCCAAATGAGCTTCTCGTGCTGATGTGGACAGGATCAACAACCATCAGCATCCATCATGGGAAATCACAGTCAACCATGGGGTTTTTTTGGTTTGTTTTTAAGAGATAGCTCTACTGACCCTGAATGAACTCAGCTGACCACCTTCCAATAGCAATGGGGTAGCAGAGTTTAGCAATCGCTGAATGAGGAGCTGAATTCGACCCCTTCCTTCCTCAGAAACAACAGGAAAATCTAGCATAGGCTCACCTCCGGAAAAAGCGCCACCGTTTTTCCTTTTGGCTGTAGTGCAAAAAATGCAGGCAGACTGACTCCTATCAAACACTAAGTTGCCCATCACTTCCTTGCCTTCCAACACAACAGACTCTCTATGGAAATAGCCTATTTATGTCAGGTAGTCTGACTTAAGTGCTTTCCCCCTCCGACACAAACCAACCAGATTCTGAAATCATAGAAAATGGCTCAAAACATAGTGCACACTTAACTTTTTGTCATCTTGAATTTTGTGCAAACATCATTCTTTAGACTTGGGCCTTTGAAAGCAATGTGGGACATACCAGGCCAGTGGTATTTTTAACACATCAGGCCCAGTCACGCTCCCAATGAAGGCAACAGGTATTTTGCCATACATGCCTAAGGGAATGCGGTCAGACCTGCTGAGTTAGATCAATGGTCCCTCTAGCCCAGTAACCTGTCTTCTCACAAGGGTCCACTGCCAGAAGCTTAGGAGGAAGCCAGGTAAAAAAAGTTTGCCAAGACTGGGCCTGTAGGGAGGGTGTGGGAAACTGTCGGAGCTGGGGGTGCCAAGACAAACTCCTTGAACATGGATATTGGGGTTAAGAATCAGGGTAGCAGAGGCAGGGGAGACTGGGACTGGTCAGGCAAAGAAACTGGGAGCCAGTGAAGGAAACATGCAGAGGGTGGAGTGGGAACCGGTCTGTTAGGGGGATGGGTGTAAATTTGACACGAAGATTAGAGGAGTTGCTGGCAGGAGGCTGGAACATTGGAACTAGGAACCTGTGTGTGTGTGCCTGCGTACACGTGCTGTGAGGATGGAAAACTGATCTGACAAGGAAGAAGGGGGGAAATTAGCACTGAATTGATAAAGAAAGAGAAGAAACTGGGGGCTGAGGGTGGAGACTGAGTGGCGAGGGAGGGAAAACATAGTGGACAAGGATCTTGAAGGAGGCAGGCTAAGGCAAAGAGAGAACTGGGACAGGAGAGATTGGAGACGATGGAACAGAAAAAGTTAAGATGGGGGTGAGAGGGGGAACCAAGTCGCGTTGCAGTGGTCTGTGACCACGAGAGAACGCGTCCCCCAAAAAGGCATGAATCCCACTAGCAAAGTGTGCATCTGATCCCCCTCTACTGCTTGTCACATGGAGGATGACAAACTATTGCTATTAACCTACAGTTGCTACCACTTACTCCTTTAGCTCAAGTGGCAGAAGATCTGAAGTCTCCAGTCCCACTGCTGAGCCCACATGGATGTCAGGATGAGACCACATAACACAATTTCTATGTGTTTTTTTTTTCTTTTTAAAGAACTTAGGCAGTTACACACAAAACTGTGGCAAATAGTATATGATCATGTAATTAGAGACTATCCTAATACCTAGGCACTGGAGGAGCCAAATTAAGACTGAACAAAATCTTCCTTCTGACTCTTCCTAGCTTTTGAGTGCTGGGCTAATAATGTCCATCCAGATGTCTCCAATCCTTAGGAGCAATGTCTTGTCTGAAGAGAAAGCAGGTGACTCCCCCTCTTTATTTCTAGGCTAGGAAGATTTTTTTTTTTTTCAGTTTCAAATGATTAATTTTTATTTTTAATGTTACTTTTCATTGTGACGGCTGCAGGAAATTAAGAGAGAGAGAAGGGTTTAATGGTGATGACGGCAGGACTGCAGGGGGTACCTGCACAGCTGAGGGGCCCAGGATCCCCAACAGCAAGGTGCAGGGAAGGCTGTGGCCCTGGCCCAGCAGTGCCATCCCCAGGCAGATACCATTCAACAGCAGAGTGGCCTTCCCCACAGTTGTGGGTTCATCCTCCTCCCTGCAACCCTGGAGCTGGAGGTCCACCCCGCTCACCTTCACCTCACCAGTACTGCAGCCTGTCCCTCTCCCTGGGCTTTTAGAGATTCAGCATCACCGGCCCCTCACCTGTCAAGGCCCTTCTCTTTCCTTCCCATGACAGCTTCCTGCATAGCTGCACCCCACCCCTGCAGGAACAACTTAAGATGCCAGGGCAGGGGTGGAGGGAAACGGCACTTGCACTGACTGCGAGTGATGGATAGATTTTGTTGCTGATTTTCAGTGTCAGCCAAAATCAATGTTTATTAACATCCATTGATTTACACTGAATTCTGCCAGGCCTACTTCTTTGCAGCAGCTAAATTTTCATTAAGAAACAGCTACATGTACATTGTTCTGAGCTAGATGGGCACCTGGTTAGGGGTTGAGTTAAAACCCTGCGCACCCAGGAGCTTTTGGCCGAGTATTGTCTTGGATAGGCGTGCATGTAGGAAAGCAGAACAGAAAAATGGAGAAAGACACAAGGGGAAGAAACAGCAAATGCACAAAGAGCAACTCAGAGCATAGGGTTGAACTTGGTCGAAAACAAGATGAGTGGCAAACGGTCCAGTTTTTGGCTTTTGTGTCTCACTTGTGCTAAAACCTCTCCCCCATATATCTGATGATGTTTGACCTCAATTGGCAGCTGTGCCGAAGGATGTTTGCTTCCTGCTTCTTACCAGGTCCTCTTCGTGTACTACAAGTCTCCAACACAGAACTGGACAAAGGAGTCCTCTCTGCCACAGTGCCTATACCTAGTGTCTATGATCCCGAAATCTGGCAGCTAGGGACCGAACAGTTAGCATCAGAGAATATGAAACACACGTCACAGACTCTAGGAAAAGTAGACACCGAAGGGGTTCTATTGGAGATGTCACCTAAGAACAAGCAAGCAAATATGACCACTGAAGTCATGGGCTGCCATTCATGCCAGTAACACAATGTGAGCAACGGACCTTACAAATATCAAAGATTCACACAACAGCCTCTGAACAAGCATTCGCAAATATGCATCAAAATGAATCATCTATCACCCGACCAGTGGGAAAAGTCTCCACCACCTTTGAAAAAGTCCCTACCCTGAAGGACCAGGTATCAGTTTGGGAGATAAGTAAAACTGTTAACGGTGCTCACAGTACAATTAAAGCATCTCCAAACCGAAATAACTTTAACTTGGACTGCACACTCATGGCACACCTATGCTTGGATCTCTCTGTATTGATGTGTACAAGTAGCCAGCACAAAAATCCTCGCAAGGAAAAGCAGGTGACAATTAGGCAAAAATAAGTACATGACATGAAATACACGGTGCTAGAGGCACCCACTCAAATAAAGCACCGAGATCTACATAAAACCTCTGGGGGGATTGTGTTGAGATGGACCTCGGGAAGGACAATCTACAAACCCAGAATAAGAAGGCCCCTTTTTGCCATCCTGATACAGGTGTAAGCTCAAAGACAATCCAGCTGATCATATATTCATTGCCTAGAGGGGACAGTTGCTCAGATACCATGGGCTCACATTATTGCTCCTGTTTCTCTCAGGATGCTCACATACAGGCCTGAATACAGTGGATTTTGGAGGAAAAGCTGATTTTCTGCACAAACCACTGTTACCTTGGTAAGCCTGCTATGTAAGACCAGGTGTCTTTCTGAGGGCTATAGGTCTCGGCTGAAGAAAGAGCCCCATTTTCATTCCTTCCACCAACAGCTACCAGCATGTCTGTAATGGCTGCAAGGTAGAAATCTACCCGACGCTGTCTCATGGAGGCAACCTGAAAAAGAAATAAAACAATTTGTAAGTATGTTTAAGAATATTAGTTTTCTCCTATGAGTTTTAAAAAGGGATACTATTTGTGCTTCCCATACAACAGTAAACCTTGGCTCCTCTGTAGCACATGATACTTTGGCATTGAGGCTAAAAGGTGACAGGAGCATAACGGAAAACATCAAATGCAACAGCTACACACAGAACTAGAGGCGTGATTTCCAGCTCGCGTAGACATCCTCAGGCTAGCACTGACTGGCTGCCCTGAGCGGAAGCTTTTCTGGATCCCATGGATACACACTCAGGGCATGCTGCACGTACACTACTATTTTTAGCAGACTTGCTTGCTTAAGCGCTAGGACACGTTATGTCTACATGAGCTCAGAATCACTCTCCTAGCTCAGTGCAGATGTAGTGTAAGAGACAAACCACTCTATGCCTTAGTGATACACGGGACATCTTGCAATACCCCATGTTCCCACAGATACCACAAAAGATTCAGACATTGAACTCCAGTGGGTTCTGAGTAGACAAAGAACGAAAGATCAACCTGAAATGTAGCCTTGGTTTAATATTCGGAAGGAGAGGGCTCTGTACTCCGACACAGAAAGGGAAAGATTTGATTTGATACTTGTTTTTTATCTTTAACTTTCTTATGCTGTATGGCCTTAAAAACCTTGTACAATAGACCTTGCACAGCTCTTTGGGACAGATTTTCATAGGTGATTAAGCATTGAAATCTGCAGATGGGTGCCACACAACATTTTCAAAAGGTTCCAAGCATGTTAGGTTCCTCGATCCTGATGTGAGTTGAAAATCTGGCCTCTTGTCACCACCAATTTTTGAAACTTCACAGTCCCTCACTAGCAGTGTAACTGAAATATTCACAGACGTTATCCAGTTAGCTGCTTCTATTTTGAGGGGTGTTTTTACATTTGCAAAAATAAATACTTGGGTATATATTAGTAAGCACCACAAGTGTTCTCCTTTCACCACCAAAGATTAACACAACCATTGAGGGCATTAAAAGAAAAAGATGTAATACAGCTCGAGTCTCACCTTTATCCACTGGTTACACCGGGGATCATACCTATATAGAAGATTTGAAGCTGCATCCCCTCCATTGTCTCTTGAAAAGCTGCCCCCTGCTATGAAGATGAACCCTCCTAGAACTGCAACACAGTGGTGACTTCGCCTGGCCGGGAGCGGTGTTTCTGTTATCCACTGCCCCTTTTTGGTGTCCAGGAAGCAGGTATCGTCACTTAACTCCAGGCACCGTTCCGAAACCTCCCCACCCACAAAGAGAAGCCGCTCTTCATTCGTCCGCAGCGCCGTCCGCTTGTTCTGGAGCACTGGTTGGGCTGTGACATTGTTATGGTAGTTCACTGCTTCTTCTATAAACCCCTCACAATTTGCTTCCTTCGGGAGAAGGGAGCAGACAGCAGGCTTGACTCGATGAAGGAGGTCGCTCTTCGGTATCAAGGGGAAGTGAATGTTCTCCAGTACCTGATAAGCTTCATTTTCCCTTTCTGGGTACTGCGTCAGCCACTGCAAGGCAGCCTGCAGTAAGTCGTGCTCGCATTCTTGCTGCACGTGGCTGCTCCCCAGGTACTGGCAGAGTTTTTGGAGGGAAATGTTCTGCAGAAAGTTGGGCGTGAAAGAGAGCGTGCCAAAGTTCTGCAGGATGAAAGAGTCAATGTAGGAGTCCAGGCGTTTCAGGTTGTAAATGGAGGCCAGCTCTTGAAGGTACAGATAGTTATCTTCGCTGACCTCGTTTTCGAGATACTCACAACAGAAGTCAACCACCTTCCAAATCTGCAGCAGGTGAGCTGTTTCCAGCACGTAATCAATGTTGCCACCATCTAGGGACAGCTCGCTGCCGTACAGAAAATCCACCACAGCTTTGAGACCAATGTAAGAGGCTCCAAATAGTTCAACCTCTTTTTGATAGGCCTCTCGCATGCCAATGGTGAACATGGAGTTGAAATAGTCACTGCAAACAGCCAGGAGATTCCGGTGGGCAGGGACTCTCTGCTCATCCACCACCAGAACAATATCACAGAAAAGTCCCTGGTGTCTCTGCTCATTCAGGCTCTGAAGGACTAGACTGGAGTGGTCAGCCCATCTGTACACCTGAAATAAAGAATTGCACTATATAAATCCACGGTACACCACACCTTGAATACTGTGCAGTTCTGGTTGCCCCATGTCAAAATGACAGATCGGAATCGGAAAACGTATAGAGAGAAAAGCAACAAAAAAACAAATATGGCAATGGAACAGCTTCCATATGAGGTGAGAGTAAACAGCCTGTGATTACTCAGCTTAGAAAATCATGTTATATTCATGACAGAGGTCTATAAAATCATGACTGATGCGGAGAAAGTGAATAAGAAAGAGTTATTTACCCCCTTCACATAACATACGAAAAAGAGGTTGCTCAATGAAATAAACAGGCACCAGCTTTAGAAGAAACACAAGCAGGTAGTTCCTTACACAATGCAGGGACAGCCTGTGGTGGATGTTGTGAAGGCCAAAAGTACAATTGGGTTAAAAACAAGAATTAATGGAGTTCAAGGAGAATAGGTTCACTAATGGCTACTAGCCAAGAGGGTCACAGATACAGCTGCAGGTGCTTGTCAACTTCGAATTCCCAGAAGCTGGGACTGCATGCTAGGCGAGGGGATGAATCACTCGGATAATTTCCCGTACCGTTCTGTTCCTCTGAAGTGCTGGCACTGGCCTCTGCCAGAAGAAATGATGGACCACTGGTCTGACCCAGTCTGATTGTTCTTCTGCAGAAAATCACTATCTGATATAATTTCTAAGGACATAAGATCAAGTGGACATCCTCACAGAAGAGGAAATATTCTTTTTCATCAGATGTAATACATATCAGGAAAGGAAATATTTTTACTGTGGGTTCAGCTGAGATTCCAGTTTGGAGTAGTCAGCGTAGTCAACTGAAATTAAACAATGTACTTGAAGCACAAGTTTCTTGTCCTTACTTTCTAGAAAATACATTAACTCCACCTTTTTCTACTGTACATTTCTGCCATCAATTCCTCCTACTCGGCCAATGCTGTATCTAAGCTGCCTTTCAGCTGTCATCCTACCAAGACCTATGTAAAAGTTAACGCTGAGTGTAAATCTTGGTGGAATGTTTCATTTGTAAACTGCGGGGGGCAACGATTGTGCCTGCTTGCCCACACAGCTCCAAAACACACTACCTGTAGTCGAATAATAATACCGTTCATCTGTGTTCAGAGCCACTTAGCGTGAGGACAACCCATTCCTGACTGACTGTTGCAGTCATTCAGAAGTCAAGGAAGTTTTCATTTTTAATTATTGCATGTTCTATGACAGGTAAAAAGCAGAAACGTAGAACATGGTATGTGGTCTGTTAAATGCTAGACAATTTCAGGTGTAGAGAAGGTTACATCAAGGTTGTAAAACTGTCTACAGGTGAGATGTGACCGCCATCCGACCTCCAGCAGCAGCACAGAAGCCAGGGTGACAATGGGGCACTAAGTCTGCTGAGGAAAAGCAATACTGACAAAGTGTCTTTGCACCATCCACCTGAAGAACCACTGGTGCGCCCCCCAGTTTGCACAACACTGGCCTAGCCCACCTCAAACCCCAAACTGGAAATCCACTGGGGATATCTCTGACTTGTGACCCACCCATAATAACCTCACAACCCATCTCCCCCAAGTCTGAGAACTGCTGGTATAGGTACAGCCATAGTATGGAGCACAATCAGCAATTCTGGGATGCACCAGATTGCAAAGGAGCCTTCAGCATATTTTTGTAAATTAAAGCAGCTTCATCATGGGCCACACCAGCCCCTAAGCTGTGCAGAATCCCAAGAGAGCCACTGCATTTCTCATTGACCTCCACTTTCCGTACCTCTTCTCCAAGAGGCAGCATAAAATCGCAGCTGGTTGTGCCCTCTTTAGCCTCAAATTCTCCATTTGAGATGAAGCTTTCTGTGCTTGCCCTCGGCAAGTATTCCAAAAGTTTGAGGAGAAAAAAAATCCCTCTAACTCTTTTAGGAGCTAAGCAAGTCTGAAAATAAATGGGGGCAGGGAGGGGAAAAGTTAAAAAAACAACAAAACTCTCAGTTACCTATTTTAATGTAGGGGGTGGAAAGGACTCCTAAGTAACTGAACTTCAAAACTTCAGCTTGATGTAAATAGTCTTTAATAAATAGCACATAATTTGCTAAATTGAACAGTTAAACACCACAGTTATTGCTGTTGAAAACATAATTCTGAGCATGCATGAGAAATTTTTAGATTAAAGACTCTGATCTTGCAACATGATGCACATAGGAAGACTCCAGTCCTGCACTGCACTATTGGAAATAATTTCCCTAATCGGTTTATCAAGGTTTACTCTGACTTAGTTTCCACACAAGCAATCCTTTATCTGTCCCAAAGGCCATTTGGTGTTGGTTGCATCCCAATGACAAATAGAAGCTCAAGCAGAAGCAGCCTTATCTTCTCTATCCTAGACACAACACAGATATAGCCATTGGTCAAAATACCTAGTAAGACGTTCAGGCCCAGAGGCACCTTCCCATCCTGCCATGGCTCCAGAGGGGCAAGGAAAAGGTCTCTCAAAAAAACCCTGGAAAGCCTTGCTTTCTTATACACGGTAACCAACAAGTGAAGTAATTGTTGGTTATTGGGTCTGAGCTAATGTCTCCTGAAGCAGATTAGGGCTCCACTCAGCTCTCTCTCAGGTTTCTCACTATGCTTTGCCACATTTCCCTCCTACTGCTAGACTGACCAATATTCCCTCCTACTAGATAAACCATCATTTACTACATCTGATGTACTGTTAAGCACCTCCTCTTTATTCTATTGCTCTGCCCAGACTTTAGATAAGATAATACTGCTATTTCCAGGTTAACTATTCCTTTCACTTGAACAACTTTTCTTTCTCAGGACTTCATTCTTTTGAAGCACATACTGTGGGCCTCTTGTTCATGCGAAAATCCAAATTCAGTTTAAAACCATAGTTCACGCCAACAGACACAGAACCCTATTGACTCACCTGAAGGATCACATCCTAGGGTGGGTACTTACAGCAGCTGAGCTTCAGGTACACCCAGTAAACTCAAGCAAGGAGTCCCGTGGCACTTATAAAGACTAACAAAATTTATTCATCGCATGGGCTTCCCTGGGAGAAAATTCCACGTCGTCAGACGCCCACGAAAGCTCATGAGATAAATAAATGTGTTAGTCTTTAAAAGTGCCACAGGACTCATTTGTTTTGCTGAACTAAACTAAAAAAAGGTTACCCCTTGGAACCAAGAAACTCAGGAAGATTAAGAATATAATGGGTGAAATCAGTTGCACTTTCAATTCCTCCCAGAGGATTCTTTTTTAAATAATTTAAACAACTAACCTGCATAAGAAATCTGTGTTTTACATCATTACATTAGCATTAATTGGATGTAACTCTTCACACTGCAACCCAACATCCTCTGAACAAACGTTGCGTGAAGTATTTTTTTCTGGCATTTTTCTAAGGGTTTATCTATATGGGGAACATTCTGCACCAACAACTAGTCCAAGCCAGCTCCCTGCGTGGACACTTTTATTCTTAATTAAAAGTGCCTTTGGGTGGTTTAAATTAATCCACTTTGGATTGTGGATATAGCTATACCCCCAAGGAGGCGCTTTTAGTGAGGAATAAGAGCTTCCACACAGGTCGTTAGGGCAGAATAGCTATGCTGCTTGAAATTTATACCCTAAGTTGGGGGTCAGCAACCAGTGGCACATGAGCCCTTTCATAGCAGCACCTGCTCCTGCTGCTGAAGTCTCTTGGTGGCATGCCTGGGGATGTGTCCCTAGGCGTATCGCGGGAGGCAGTGGCCTGGAGCACCTCCTTTTCCATGAAAGGTGGGGCAGGGATCCCCAGGCACGCTGCGGAAAGAAGCCGCCCGGAGCAGCTTCTTTCCTTGGTGCCCCCAAGGCACACCATGGAGAGGAGCTCCTCTGGGTGGGGGTGGCTTCTTTCCACAGCATGCCTGAAAACCACCCCGCCACTAACTCTAGCCGTGGCCACCACAGATTTTCAGGGCGCAGCCAATTTTTCTTCCACCAGCACTTGTTGCTGACCCCTGCCCTACGTGCAACAAGATTACCTCTGTTTCTCCTCCCACACATTGTCTTATCTGCTTAGACCTTGTCTACAAGGAGAAGTTTTACCAGATACACCCATAAGTATACAACCATGACTCCCCGTGGGGACACACACATTCTGGTGTAAGAGTGGCTTCTTTTAGGTTTATCTTAAGCCTTTTACTAGGCACCATTAAGTACGCCGATAAATAGTGTTCCACTGGAATAAGTGTTCACACTAGTAATGGGGGCATTATGCCAATATAGCCAAGTTATTTTAAATGCGTCTCCTTAAATTATTAAAAGAGTTTCCCACTGTAAACAAAATCTTCAAATATAAATCCCTCAGGGCAGCAACTATGCGTTTCCACAGGATCCAATATCATGGGGCTCTAATCTCAGTCAAGGTCTCTGAGCACCACTGCAGTACCCATAATAAATAAATAGTAACAATGAAAGGGTCTCATTACTCATAGAAACGTTAAACTGCAGTCAGCAGACTCCAAGGTGACCTCCCTAAGGACAAATGGAATGTAGGCAAAACTTTAGGGCATTTCTCTTTCTGTTAAAGCATTTTTTAAGAACATTCATAAATAGCGTCAAAAAAATAAGAGAGCGTGCAATGACTCCAGTGGGCTATGTGGAGTCTCTGAAAGATAAACTAGCAATTTTGGGCTGGTTCTATAAGATAACAACCTCTCATTAGACAGCGACTAGATAATAGCAGATGGCTTGCAATATCCTATTCTGAAGTTCTCAGATATACACATATTGGATTAAACTAAAAATAATATATGCTCTCTTCCCTTTGTAACAGGATTATCATCTCTTTCTAGCATTCTTTAGTACCATCATCTTGCATAACAAGCTTACAGCAGAATTTACAGTTACCAAAGGCTCCGATTTATTGAACATGAGGCAGAGTCAGCAACGTAATCCTGAATGCTACTTCTGACAATTTGTATTCCCTGACCCCAGCTCTCTGGGGAGCAGTGCTGAGCATCAACTGAGAACAGACATGGGACTACGCAGTAATGACTCAGAACACGTTAATACATTTCATCCACTTACCAAGTCATCTAATCACTCTTACAGCATGGAGAAAAACTAATAGCCACAAAAGTCAAGACCAAGAGGACTCTGGCATTGAAAATTAAGTTTTTCCTTGCCATTTACAGTCTCTGTCGCTATTTTATGTTATCTAGTAATTCTAAGGGCAAGTAGTAATAGCGACTGCATATGCAAAAAGACAAAACAAGGCAGCTGAAATTACAGATTTTTAAAGTAATTAATTATTGTTATGCTACAGTTTTTAAAATGCTACATGGAACCTGTGCAGCAGTGAAGGGAGAAGATGGAAAGCCCTGTATGTTTATTTATCTGTTTATCAACACTTCTAGTTACTACATCTGAGAACATTTTGAGAACCCACTTTATTATGGCCAATTAATGCTTTAAAGCCCCACTTTTCATTCAACTTTCACAACAATGAGTAACGAGTTTAGCTTTTCTGCTTTTCTCATACTAGCATGAGGTCCCAGGGCTCAGACTGCAAAAACTTTAGAGCAGTATTGAAACACAGTCCGCTCCTCCCTCCCTCCATCCTTCTGTTTTCACAGGGAGTGACTCAGATTAATGGAATCATTACTAACACGAAGGTTTTACAAAATTTAGTCCCCAGTTCATCACCAGAATCTACCAGTGTGGACTACTGTGCGAGTCCAGCTGAAGTCAGTTCAGCTGCATATTGGTGTAGAAACAGATCCCAATCCGATCCGTGGTCCTACATGGAAAGTGAACATTGTGCACATAAGTAATCCGACTGAGCTCACAAGATCTGCTCACACGTGTGTATGTCCAGCATCAAGGCTATGCTACGTACAAAACCTAAGACTGGATCTAAAATGTAACCAAGTTTGACTCTTTAAAAGATCTTAAAAAGTTTCATTCAGCAACACAATTAAATATCCAATTCCTCCTCCCATTTGAATTACTGGAGAGACAACTCTTGATACAGAAGAGGACTGATTGTGTTTTGCTGGTTTATGCCACCAAGATGATAGTTGCTGCAATTTTTATAATTGCAGGCAATAGAATAAACTTGTATTTTAAGAACAATTTGTCACTTGCTCCTACCAACTAAATATTCAGTCCTTTCATCAATGTCTTCCCCCACTGGAAAGAGCTGCCCCGCCTTTTTTTAAAGTAATCATAATTTTAAATTACAAGTTTTAGTAAGCAACAAAGAATTCACAAACCTTGGAGGATTCACTTATCTTGTGCGGTCGAGAAATTCTTGTTTGTCTTGTTCCCTCCATTATACGAGTTGTTAATTTTCTAGAACAGAAAATAAATGATTACCATTGGAATGCAACATAAATCTCTTAATGAAAGTCAAAAGAGATCACAAAGAGATCAAAAACAGACAAACAGGAACTCTTAAGTACACCTATTTATATTGACCTGTACATTAAAAATACATTTGGTGTTAACCTCCTCTCTTGGGATTGTCAGTTGACTAATAATTTGTTTGGCCAAGTTTATTGATCGCTTCCGTGTACATTAACGTATCATCATAGCTCGTCATCAGACTTGAAGTTCCATACCACCATTAATGATGTCATTGCAACTCTGGCAATATTGTTTATTGGTTTCTAGCTAGTCCCTAGCATAATCGTGAAAAGCCTGAACAGTCAGATGATGGAGCTTGTCCCTTCTAAATTGCTAGCTCCAATCCAGCCCAGCTCAGTCGCCTATGGCAGGTCAAGGGACAGTTTGGTGGGTTTCGGTCCAGTTTTCACTGGGACTGTGACTTCATCACCAAAATCATCATCTAGTGACCCTTTCAGCAGAGAGGCCAAGCACTGATCAAGCCTGATTACACCTATAGATATTCCTGGGGGCACACTGGCAGGGTGGTATGAAAGAAAAAATAGATTTCTAGTGCCACTAATACAGCATCTGTCATCCACATTAAATTCACTTTAGGAAAAAAGTCACCCAAAAGTATATTATATTGGGCTGCCCGCCGCAGGAGGCTGACTGGGTCTGAGCTCCCACGCTTTTTGTCCATATGTTTATTACAAAGGATTGTATGACAGCAAAGGGTTTCTCTGACGGTTCTAAAGATAAGAGAACCTCTCTTGAAAGAATCGGGGAGATTTCTCTCTCCAGAGAGAATCCCTCTGAACAATGCAACTATCAAAAGCAGATCTTGTCAGGGAACTGGAGAGGCGGGAACGGGCTAAAACAGCAACATGCAGCTATGCCAACAGCATTTGTGAACCCAGCATTACACCATTAAAGATGCTTTGTCTCCCCATCCACCAGTAGCTGTACAGGACTGCCTCTTGCTTTCCAGGACTCAACCTGTTTTCAGTGGAGACACATCACCCACCTTGGCCAGCGAGAGCTACACCTGCTACCCTGAGCAGAGCCAGCATTTGTAAGAATTATTCTCCGTAATAATAAGGCCAAGGATCATTTGACGGAGGATTTCTTCCCTAAGATACCCACACAAACTCAAGACAGCTCCTGAAGGAAACAGACGGGTGATAGGTAAGAAATTCCTTTTCAATTGTAATTCACTTTGGCTCAGCTTTGCCCACACACAGTTATAATCTGCCAAACCCTTAAATATATCTGCTTCTGCTGGGGTTGGGTGTGCACGCACGCACACACACCCCCAGCAGGAGACACTGGAGTCTTGCAAGCTCAGAGAAAGGGGGGGAAAGCAGCAATGTGGATCCCTTGCATTTTTCATTGCAATCCCTCAGCTCATTACTGGGGGGCAAAAGGGGGCCTTGAGCTGCCCTGGGGGCTGAACTAAACCCTCTGAGGTTTTGCTTTGCTCTTCTCAGCTCAGTGCTGCAGCACGAGGCATGCTCCTGCCTTTGAGTGCAATTGGGGAGGATGCAAGGCTGGGACCCAAAGCCACCCAGATGCCAAGAAAAGGGAGTTTACCACTTTGCAGAGTCCCTACAGTCTCCAAACCAGAGTGCCCCATGGAGACCCAGGGCCGCCTTCACTCCTGCTCCGGCTGGTCTATTTGTCTCCTCTCTCTCTGCAGCCATGTCTCAGCCAGGAAATGCTGGCTGGATTGAAAGGGGAAGGAGCCAATAGAGGCAGAGGAGCTGTGCTGTTTGCAGGGGAGGAGTGGGGGGGCATTAAAGGGGTGGGATTAAAAGAGGGCTCTTGACATCTGGCCAAATAACTGCAAACAAACAACTAACAGCCTCAAGAAAAGCAGCAGCTGGGAATTAATATTCCACTCAGGCAGGACTGTGGCTCCTGGCTGCCTTGCTCAGGGGAAAGGTGCAATTTTGGTTTGCAGGAGGGGAGTGGAAAGGGCAGGTCAGCAGGGCCTCCTGCTCCAAATCTGTGCTAGCACATGTTCCCCCGGCTGCTTAGGTCCAGTCCTGCCCTGCAAAGTCAGCAGGATTATTTGCCTGCAGCAAGCGACAAGCATGCATTGATTTTCATCTAGCCAGGGCGCTATATTGTTCATTTGTCTCCTGCAGGGGAGATCAGTTAATGATGTTTAAGTACTTTTCTTCCTGCCCGACTGGCTCTCAGAGAGGTCAAAGCTGAGGCTCATCTACACTCAAAGCAGCCCACGTGTAGCAGAACGGCAGTGTCGCCGTAAGAGCGCGTGTGTGGCCGTGCCGAGCTTCTGTGCTGACCCCAGAAAGCCACAAGATGAGTGGCAATAGCTGTACGCCAACCTAGCTCTGTCCGTGGAAGTGCTTATGCCAGAAAAGCTCATGTCACTCAGAGGGGTGTTTTTTTCACACCCCTGAGAGGCAAAAGTTTGGCCGGAATAAGTGCCAATGTAGAAAAGGCCTAAGGCTCTTGGCTAAAGGCTGGGAAATGTGGAAGAATTGAATTCGGCTGCTGGACTCACCCTTCCCAATGGATGTTAGCAGTCCCTTATTGCCCAGCCCCTGGCACGGGATGACAAGCAAAGGGGAGCCCTGACTCAGATCTCGGCTGTACATAATGCTGACTATTTATTGACTTCCCTGCCAGAGGGGTGTTCTCAAATCCTGCAGTCTGGGCCCTGATGGAGAAGGAAACTCACCCAGGGCATTTGAAAGGAGATCCTGGCAGGTGAATTGCTGGAGTAAGATTTCAGATTCAGCAGAGACCAGCAGCTGGATGCTTCCTTTAAAATTACTATTTTCTTAGCCTCAAGGATGCCCATGTCTGGCGGGACTCTCCACACTGAGTTCTGGCCACTTTAAAAGTTATCCCTTGGTAACATGTTGTATGGCAAATATATAAATACAGCCAAGCACAATGCAACCTGTTACATTTTCCTAGCACTTCTTTTGTGTGATAATTGCAACTATTTTTATAGTTCCCTGATTGTTTTGGAGGCTTAGCAGCAGTGACTACATAAGGCAAATAAGGTAACTGTTGCAAATACTCAAAACGGGACAGTCCCTATAAAAGACTCCACCATTATTTAAGTGTCGACAATGATTATGTAGGTTCTCTTGAAAGTCTGTGATATCAAAGATCTCTGTATAGGGGCGTGTGTACTCAACACAGCAGAACCATCCAAAAATATTCAGAGCAAGCCAGTAACCTCAAAAGCTTTTTATTTATCTGGACATGAAACAGTGCAGCCTCAGGAAAAGACAACTAGGACAAAATGCAGCAGCTCAGCTCTTCAGGAACATGGGCCACTGTGAGCGTACACACCCATGCCACTAATGATATCCACACCTCTGTGCACAAATGTATATGCACAGGATTTGCCGCCTGCTGGGCGGGTTTGTCTGAAAATCCATCTGCATCACAGGGGCAGAGAGCAGTCTTTCCACGTGTCTTCATTCTCCTAGTCCCTGGCCGTACTGTGCAGAAAAAGCAGAGTCCAGAAGGCAGTCTGGGAGCAAGCTTGGAAAATGCAACAGAGCCGTGGCTCCACCTTCCCTGCCCACCCAAGGGATTTTCCTCCCCTCCCCTCTGTCTGTGGCCCAGTGTGTGCAACATCTTAGCAAAGTCATTTCCTGAATGTAGCTGCTGTTGTCCCAACAGCACTAGAAGCAAAAGATGACCCAGCACACTGGAATGGTAGAAATAGCTAGAAATGGGAGGGCAGGATTGAAAGAAAAATGTGATGGATGAGCCAAGGAGGTGCAGTGGCAAGCTGATAATGATTCATATTAACTTAGCATCCGTCCCCCATGGCTAAAAGCCCCTGGGAGCCTTAATAGATATCCCAGCAAAGGTATTCATTCCCTCCTCCCACTTTCTCTCTGGTCAGAGGGCTGTTCTACCATGGATAAATACTTCAATAGTTGTGGGGCCAGGGAAAATGACTCTATAGTCAAGGGGTTTGGGCTTCCAGGGTCTGGTCCTCCAGCTCCAGTCATTCTTTCATTATTTATCCCCCCCACAGAACGGCTTCAACAGCAGAGAATGAGGGAGCCCCACAGACCACCCACTGCCTAGTGGTTAGAGCATCCTGTTGAGGGATCCTTCCTCCCACTCTGTGAGAGGGGGAACAACTGAACCTGGATCCTGTGCAAGCGCTCTTGCCCCTGGGAAAAATGCACAAGGTGAACAGCAGCAGCAGCACCACATCCCAGCTGGGATTTTGAATGGGAGCTGCTTCATTTGGTGGCCTTTCAGCACACCTGCTGGATCGGGCCCTGCCTGCAACTTTTGCCTTTCTGCCCCTGGTTTGTGAATTGTTCCCAGGCTTAGGAGGGAAATAG
Source organism: Podocnemis expansa (assembly GCA_007922195.1). Lineage (NCBI taxonomy): Eukaryota > Metazoa > Chordata > Testudines > Podocnemididae > Podocnemis > Podocnemis expansa. The sequence goes on along the minus strand of ML682028.1, from coordinate 16,343,585 downwards.
GCACCACATGCAGAGAGCAAGGCAGCAGTCAGTGCACAAACCCGGAGGAAGAAACTTAAGAGCCTTCATGGAAGTGTGGTGGATCACACAGCGCAGCCAAAACTGGGACTTAGGCGCCTTTGTGGATCCGGGTCTGCATCTCTGGGTCCCAGGGAGCTCCCATCTCCTCACATCCCATCCAGCATCACTAACAGGGCTTCCCTGGTGGCCGTTGCTCCCAGGATTCCTCTTTATAAGTGGCTGCCAAGAACACCCCCCAGGGACGTAACATGGCTGGGGCTATATTAGCTTTCTGCAGAACATCTGCAACCCTCTCCAGACTATCAGCTTCTCCATGAACACTGCTGAAGCTGCAGACAGCCGGCCAAAGGCAAGGATGCTGGAGCTGGGAGTGTTGGTATGCTGCCACCTATCCCAGCTTGAAGTGGTCTCCATGAACAGAAATTACCTGTTCTGTTCATTCCCTCTGAAGCATCTGGCATTGGCCCCGTCAGAAGACAGGATACTGGGCTGGATGGACCATTGGTCTAATCCAGTATGGCCATTTCTATGGTCTGATGTAGAAGGTTTACAGCCTGGTTCATTGCAGGGACATAGCCAGCCCTCGTTTTCTGGCCAGGCTCCTGACTCTCCAGGGTGGGCCTGGTCAGTCCTGTTTCTGGACAAGTTACAGGAGCTTCCTGATGACACTCCAGCTGTTTAGCAACTGGAGCGTTGGGAGACGGAGAGGCAGCCCAGCCCCTACTGTGTGGAGGACGCAACAGCTGCCCTGGTCCAGAGCTGTGAGGCAGCATAGGCAGAGAGCAAAACCCCCTGCCCCTCCATGCCTGCTGTGATGGAGCTGCAGCTGCCTGCTGCTGGCCGCTCCAGTCACAACAGCAAAGCTTATGCCACTGCCAGGTGCTGAAATGGGCAGGGGTGGGCGGGCCTGCTAGCTTCATGGGTGGGCCTGAGCCCACCCAGGCCCATCCATCATCCATCACTACACCCCTGGTTTCACTGGCATTCAGCACACCCTCTATAAAAATTATTTTAGCACCCCTTGGTAGTGTTTTATCCTACATGCCTGTAAAATACACACACGCACACACTTACATACTGTTCAGCGGTTGTTGGCTCGTCTCAACATGAGCATTGAAGTTCTTGATTCGTTTTTCTGCATACGTTCACATCCCACATTTCGCAGAGTTTCAAGCATCCCAACTACAGAAGAACAGAGACGTGTATACTGAAATCTTAGATGGTCGAGATTTGACCAACCTTGGACATTTCTCTTTCCAATTCTAGGGATATCTGACATCACCTGCCTCTTCTCTGTGAGACCTCTATAGCTCAGCAAGTAGTTTGAAGAGACAAGAACAAGGCCACTGGTTGTCACAGGTACAAATAGTGTTAAGCAGATGATGAGAATGGCAAACTTGAAAAGTATTTAGTATATGAGCAATGATCTGTTAAGTAAAATGGTCATCACTCAGGCTTACAAAGAGCTCCATAAAGGAATGGAAGTTACGTCTATTGACGTGTGCGACCACACTACCATCTAGTGGCTGCAGCCTATCAGATGGTAAGGCCTGATCCAGATGCCAAGTGCCCCCAACTCCCATTGATTTTAACACATCTTTATCTCTGCTCCCACTGACTTTACTTAAATCATTGAATTCATTGCTGGGTTCAGTTTGATTCATTGTGATTTGCTCATGCACCTGCTGTATCACTTTTACAAAACATAGTACAGCATCTTCTAATAATTAATGTATGCATTGTAGCTGCAGCCATGTTGGTCCCGTGAAACATGTTTGTGCTAAACAATTGGTTCTACCTTGTATTTAGCTGTGACACCACAAGTAAACTTCTCAGACCTGAAGAAGAGCTCTGTATAAGTTCCAAAACTTCTCTGTCACCAATGGAAAATATTAATTCACCCACCCTGTTTCACTAACAATGCAAACTATTTACAGTTGTCCAAAAAATGAACAAAATATGGTTCATGGACTGAAATGGAATAGGCTCATTTTTTTCTGTTGTGATGGTTCATTTATTTGCATAATTCAGTCATTCACAATGGGTCTCCAGATCCTTCAGAATTAGTGAGACTCTACAGTAATTGTCTAGTTTTCTTATTTTCATCTCACAATTCACTGCAAACCTCTGATTAAAATTAACACTTTTCCAGGGTAATTTCAGGGAGTTCCAGGACTAGGTGTACATTTCCATGCTTGTGCATGCAGAAAGGCTGGTGCAAATTTTACAGCAGCCCATTCATCTCTCATTCTCCAGCCCTGTCAATTTCTGTTCCAAGTGTCAACATATGCAGGTTTTTTTGTTTTGTTTTTTGGTAACACTGATTCAGACCAAGAGGGGGAGCTAGCTGCATCTGAAACAGACCTAAACCCGCCACAGGCCCACAATAAGCCTAAAAACACACAAGGGCTGGCAGGGCCCCAGTTACAAGTTGAGACCTAGGGTAATCCCGACTGGCGGAAATGCGAAATGACCCCCACCCTGAGTCCAAGACCTTTAATATTCCTGCCCTGGTTAAAAGCTTTTGGATGACTTCCCAATTTTCCTTGCCTATTTCACATGCAGCACATTATTTTACCCTTTTATTATTATGAAACTGCATCTGCAGCATTGCCTGGGGATTGCACTGATCTTAGCACACTCTTGGGTGCTTTGTCCAGGCTCTAGCTCAAGGGTCTCAAACATGCCGCATGCGGCCCCTAAAGCTATTTCCTGTGGCCAGCAATGACAAGATTGTTACCAGCATTTGCAATATTGTTGTTTGAAAAGGTTTCAATGGCGCGGCCCTCGGGCTAACATACTAGTCCTCACGTGGCCCTCTACCAGTCCTCACGCGGCCCTCGTGATGAGTTGAGTTGGAGACCCCTGCTCTAGCTTGTAGATCAAGGCAGGCAAGTGGCTACCCTCCTTGCAAATTAGCTGTCCTCACCCACCCCTTTCACCCCTTTCAGGAGACTACCTGCACCAGGGGCTCCTTCTCAGGTGTCCTGCTGTGCTACCTCTGTTGTTTTTTTACTGGACTAGACTAACACGGTTATCCCTTTGGAAACTGTGCTACCTCTACATCTCCTGCAGCCTCTTCTTGCCCCAGAGGAGTGGCAAGGGGCTGTGTCATCTTGCACCACCCCTACCCCTGTCTCCTCATCGCTGGGGATGTAATGCATCACTTTGCACCTAGTGGCTAGCACCTCTGC